>CH002044.1:1899078-1919417 GCA_000149265.1 Ciona savignyi | reverse complement strand
TGCATAGAGAATGACGATGGGTGTGTTATTAGTACTTCTTTATTCCATCAGGGTATATAAACCATTTTGAGCATTTTTTTGTTTATTGCCACTTATTCCTGGTGTAATTTGTTACAATACATAGACCGATAAATTAAAAAAAAACTAAAATTCTCTACAACTACGTGTGCAAAGGATGTGTGTACTCGATGTAGATTTACTGTTGGCAAACTGAGATCAGATGCAATAAGGTAATCTAATCGCCAAGCACATCAAAACAGTCATTGTTAGAATAATACTTTCTTAACTGTTCATAGATAACAAGTTTGATTTAGTAACTCAGTGACCCATCAATTTATTCTTGCAAAATCAAAACTGTAACAATAGAGGTAAAACATTCAGCACGTTATATATTGGTCTAGACAGGCATGACTAATTTTTTTATATATTTTATTTTTACTTATAAATGCCTTGGTAAGTGTTGCACTTGAAACTTTTTAGTGGAATATCATTTTTGGGGGTTTTTTTTTTCCACTGTAGCCCCTACTTTCCGGGCCACCCCTTCTCCTAAAGATGACTCCCCTCTTGCACGGGTCGCTTTACCGCACACTTTTCTTCGAGGCTTAGTGTAATAATAGTGTAACTTTTCTCTTAAAACAATTAATTATGTTTTAATTTACTTATTTATTTTATTTTTTTCTTTATTTGGGTTTAGCGGCCACGTCTAATTTTACCGAATTTTAATAAATTACTGCTTGTTTTTAGACGTGTTCTAACGACTGTCGTTTTGTTTTTTCCTGTTTTCCAAATAATCCTGATTTATGTTTTCATCGTGGAAACAAAAAATAAACTAAACTTAACAAGTGTGGTTAGCTGTACCCTTTTATATATCTACATATATATATGGGATAGGATAGAATATTCATGTTTATCGCTATGGATGGAAAAACGCAGGGGGTGTTTACAGTTTACACACAGGCAATCGTCAGATCACCTTATAGGCCCACTGTCAGGTTACTAGAGGTTTTGAGTTTACTGTTATGATCCTTGTTACCAAAGCTATTGCAGTGTGTGTGTGTTGATTCAGACATTCCTTTAATTTGGTAGAACCCATCATTCCAATAGGTTCGGTAATTGTGGTTGACACTGTAATGGAGCAACAGTAGCAAATGTACAATATAGTTTAGTGTACAAAAATACAGAACCAAATAAAATTGTTAACAAATGTTGTTTTGAATGCATACGACCAGCAGATGCAGGGAAACAAATATATACCAGTCTACACATAAATTCTCGTAAAAAATGACCATCACCAATTTTGTTGTCATTTTTGTACCTGTATTGAAAAGAATTTACACTAAACTAGACCTTCTTTTTTAAACAATCCTTTCTGCAATTTCTGTGGGAATGAAACTTAATATCTATGAGAAAATTTAAGAAAATTGTGCAAAATAAAAATGCTCATTGACCCAATTTTTATAAGGTTTACTAAAATTTAAAATCTTTATCCTTGCAGCTATGCCATTGACTTTCTTCTTTAACAACAATTGATGCATTGTTTGATAGTCTTTTTACAAAAACATAGTCGAACAAAATTGTTTTTAATGAAAATATGTTAAAAATATATCCAAAAAATATTTTTAGGGTCTACTGCAATATTTTTAAGCAAAACTAAATTTGCATGTGTTATAGTCCCTTTAAGGGTTGTCGGATATTCACCTTGTTTTTTGTTCTACCCAAGGATGACCTAACAATGGCAACAAGTTCGATTTCATAAAATTTTAACTTTATTTGAAAATAACTCGTTAATAAATAAAAATCTGATCATAATTTATGCCTATAACCAATTTAAACTAGCAAATTAGGATGGGATAGGATATACATGTTTATCCCCGTGAGTGGGAAAACAAGGGGAATTAACACACAGGCAGTCTTCAGATTACCTCGCACCCACAATCAGGAACCCAATAATACGATAGGTTCAGGAAATATCCGTAAGTGCCTTGCAAAAGGACACAACTAACATACAAGCTAGCGACCAGTTTCAAACCTGCAACCTTTTGGTTGAAAGGCAACGCACTAAACCACCAGACTAATTTGTCGGACTGGTAAAAATAATTGAATAAAACAATACCACATACCTACGAAGTCACTAATTTTTGCCACAACAGCGAGAGCCAATATTGTATACACTCCAATCCATTTCAGCAATCTATCAACTCCAAGGTCAATAACAAGGTCTATTTCATGCTTTTGTGCAGCATTTTCTAACCCACTAATCACATTTTGAGCTTGTCCAACAGTAGTCATGTTTTTTCCTAGGATGAAATAAAGCACCTATTAAGTAGGGTAATCTTTCGATTCGGGACCTGCAAGACGGCCACTACATAAATAAAAACAGACCAACCTTTTTAAAGACAGGTCACTCTTTTTATAAAGCCAGACCACTGATTTTTTAAAGGCAGGCCACTATTGATGACCCGTAAAAACAAATTAATAAAGTTTTAACTAATTTTTAATTTTCTTCCCTCTAAATTTACGCGTTCCCTCCAAATTTAACATGGGATGAACCAACATCTTTCTCTTCTTAGGTTCATTTTCCTCTGCCTGCATGCCAGTGCAAACAACTTTGTGAGTCGAGCTCATTTTTTACTGGTCATTGTAGACATAATAATATTTTGTACTTTATAAAATAAGTGACTTGGTTTTTAGATTTCAATGGTACTGCGTAAACGGGTATGTTATGATATTTCACATATGACATGTAAACATGTGTATGAATTAAAAAATATCTACAGTGTTAACAGCATATCCTTTCTGAAAACTGAATTTAGCTTCTCGATTAACATTTACATGGTAACCATTATATTTACATCGGTTCACGACAAACGCTGCGCTTGGTGTAAACCAGTGTAAGTAATATTTCTCAGAACGACATATAATTCCGTCAAAGAAACTTTCTAGATTTTTATTCTTCACCGTAGATAAAGAAATACTAATTTGTATTTATCCCCGCGTTGGTGAATCGCATGATGTAATAAAGGATGGTAATTCGTTGCAACAACGCGTGCCTATTGTCAACAAAATCTTATTGTTTAGGGTATTTCCCTAGATAATTTATTTATTTTTAGTGTTAAATCAGTTACTAATGCACTTACATTTCACCAAATCTGATTCGAATTGGAGCTGTCGTTCAAGCGCTATGCCTAAAAAAGCTAATGTTTTAAAAAAAATACCGTTTTGGTTTTTGACGTCCCAGGGGAATTCCCCTGGTTTTATCTCCTATATTTTGGTTTCTGCTCATCTAAACCATGTTGTCTAACAAATGGCTCATTGCGATTCCATTAATTCTTCTGGTAGATGTCGGGGCGACATGTCATGCCTGTCAAGCGTTTGACGAAACAAAGAAGAAAAATCGAAAAAAAACGGACAAAAACAATATGTGTCCCAATTTTTCAAATGGGACCCATAACTATGATAAAATCCAAACACATGCTGTTTTCAACTGTCCACAGAACAGGGAAATTTCCCATAGTTTCTTAACAAACCACTGTATATTATGACAAGTGAACCACACATCGCATTTGGATGGCGCAGAATTCAAGTTATTTGCTAATAGAACACTGTCTATAATTAGGTTAAATACAACTAAGGCAGTGTGTTAAATATATTTAGCACATTACAGTGGCCTTGGTGACCCGAATCTGACGATTTTCGGTGTTATGACAACCGTTCGTTGTACCACACAAGTGTACAAACCTAGATATCTTATCCTTATACTATGCATCAGCCGTGCATTTTTCTTGGCGATAAACCCATCGCATGATGGTTTTAATCAACTTGGCATATGTGCTTTTTATGTTTTTGGTCTTCTATATATTCTATAGAGGTATTGTATGCTCTTGTCGCATTAATCAAATGGGGTGATTAGCTGACATTGAATGCTTCGTAGATTAATTGTTGTGTGAAGATGTTAATGCGATAATACACCGAAGTTACGTTGATCTGCCAACATAAGCGCTTTCCGGTAGGCGTCGAGAACATTGTAGAATACAGCGTTCTAAGTCTATACAAACTGTATCGGACACGGGAAAGAATGAACTGGAAATATTTTAAATAGAACCGACCTTTCCATTGAAATTAAGTCATATGGGGGTTCCGTTTAGCTGCTCTTCAATGTCGTGACTCACACACCAAGGTGTAACTGATTCAGAAACCAATTTTGGTTTCTGCTCTTCTAGACCATGTTGTCTAACAAATACCAAAGTTTAATTGCGATTCCATTTTTCCTTCTGGTAGATGTCGGGGCGACATGGCGTGCTTGTCACAATCATGATTTGAGAACAAAATCTTATTGTTTAGGGTATTTCCCTAGATAATTTATTTATTTTTAGTGTTAAATCAGTTACTAATGCACTTACATTTCACCAAATCTAATTTGAATTGGAGCTGTCGTTCAAGCGCTATGCCTAAAAAAGCTAATGTTTTAAAAAAATACCGTTTTGGTTTTTGACGTCCCAGGGGAATTCCCCTGGATTTATCTCCTATATTTTGGTTTCTGCTCATCTAAACCATGTTGTCTAACAAATGGCTCATTGCGATTCCATTAATTCTTCTGGTAGATGTCGGGGCGACATGTCATGCCTGTCAAGCGTTTGACGAAACAAAGAAGAAAAATCGAAAAAAAACGGACAAAAACAATATGTGTCCCAATTTTTCAAATGGGACCCATAACTATGATAAAATCCAAACACATGCTGTTTTCAACTGTCCACAGAACAGGGAAATTTCCCATAGTTTCTTAACAAACCACTGTATATCATGACAAGTGAACCACACATCGCATTTGGATGGCGCAGAATTCAAGTTATTTGCTAATAGAACACTGTCTATAATTAGGTTAAATACAACTAAGGCAGTGTGTTAAATATATTTAGCACATTACAGTGGCCTTGGTGACCCGAATCTGACGATTTTCGGTGTTATGACAACCGTTCGTTGTACCACACAAGTGTACAAACCTAGATATCTTATCCTTATACTATGCATCAGCCGTGCATTTTTCTTGGCGATAAACCCATCGCATGACGGTTTTAATCAACTTGGCATATGTGCTTTTTATGTTTTTGGTCTTCTATATATTCTATAGAGGTATTGTATGCTCTTGTCGCATTAATCAAATGGGGGTGATTAGCTGACATTGAATGCTTCGTATAGATTAATTGTTGTGTGAAGATGTCAATGCGATAATACACCGAAGTTACGTTGATCTGCCAACATAAGCGCTTTCCGGTAGGCGTCGAGAACATTGTAGAATACAGCGTTCTAAGTCTATACAAACTGTATCGGACACGGGAAAGAATGAACTGGAAATATTTTAAATAGAACCGACCTTTCCATTGAAATTAAGTCATATGGGGGTTCCGTTTAGCTGCTCTTCAATGTCGTGACTCGCACACCAAGGTGGAACTGATTCAGTAGTGTATTGTGGCTTTTAGAACCACAGGGTGATGAGCACGCTATCGTAAAAACTACTGCTACCCTTTGTGCATCTTTAAAAGGCACTTTATATACGTGACCCGCCGAATGATATTAAACAGGACTTGCGGTAGACACCATATTATAATCCGTCCCCACAGCTTATATCTTGGCTTGCGGTAGACACTTCATTAAATCCGAAGCAACTCACAGCGTGACAGATCCAGCAACCCGACCACTGATCATCTCTCATGGGATTATTTTTTACGGTGCACGACCGTCTCCATAACCTAATAACAAACACTCTCTATTAGCCTTCCGGTGATTTTTTTGTGTAATAGTATCACCCGTAATCTGCAGGTATGTGTAATAGCCGTAGTGACAGCCCACACGGTTGATGATCGGCGAAGTTATTAAACGGACAAAGGGGTGCGATTGTTTTAACCACAAGGCGAGTATTACCATAGACTTTTTTGAACTGCAACGCTTGAAATAAAACAGGCCTATGATCTCTGCCTGCCAGGCCAACTTGCTCGGTGCACGGAACCTGGCATTCCAACAGTGTATTATTAATTGACTTACAACCATTCAAACAGTCGCCAGTTCATTTGATCTATATTCCAAACCCACGAAGTAATTAACTAGTTTAAAAGCGCAGCTCATTTTTTGTCAACGTCCCGGCACATTCGTGCTCAGATCTGATCTAAAGCGGCAATATACAATGAGAACGCAGTTAGAAGTTGGCAAGTGTTCAACTCAAGCCTATCTTGGAATACATCGCCCTTTCCTACAGCGAGGTAAAAATTAAATGATTGATCTGTTCGGGAGGTAAGGAAAAATGCTAACACATCAGTACGAGGGCGAGTAGGGGACAAAGTTAAGTTAAGTATAATCTTCAAATGTGATTGGGTTCCAACTTTTGATTTTTGGTAAAAGTTATCTTGCGGCACCGAGTGCGAAAACAATATTGTTCACCCTAATCCCACGTTCACTGCTGTTGTATAGCTGGTGAACTGGTTTGTAAGTTTAAACTGTTGGCACGGAGATTCTGCTGGTATGCTGGCAAAATATTGTAGCGAACTCGCAAAATTGGTTTAAGGTGATTTTCTTTAAAAAAAAAAAAAAAAAAAAAAAAAAAAAAAACTCGCAAAATTGGTTTAAGGTGATTTTCTGTAATACATCATCACGTTTTTTGCGGATAAAAAACTAAATTCTACACCGCGTTACTAATTTAGCGAAATATTTTAATATCCTAGGACTCATTAAAATGCTTCCCTCCATGAAATTCTTTAGTAATGTTGCGAATGTTTGTCGAATAATTGTAAACAGCCAAGCGACCCACGTCGTGCGTGGGTGTCGAGGTTCGGTCGTCTGCAGCCTGGTTGTACATTCAACCGTGTATACGCATTGAAAGGTTCAGTAAGTTTCGTTTTTGTTCACTTGCTATTCGTGGATGGCCGCCGATACTCATCGGCTTGAACATATCAAACACACACAGCGCATTCCATGCCGGTTATATTAGATGATTTCATGTCGGGTGATTTTCATCGGACCAATGACCTGAAACGTGTCTGATAAAGACACATTATCATAACCCAAATGCCAGACCTATTATTGTGGTTAATGTTAGGCATCGACGCCCGTTCATTATTGTAAAGCCTCAATCTAGTGTACTTGTGTTGGTAAAGACAATTTTTTTGTTATAAAATAATAAACACATTATTTAGCTGAAAGTTCCTGTAACCCGACAATAGGCACGCGTTGTTGCAACGAATTCTTCCTTTATTACACCATGCATTTCACCAACGCGGGGATAAATACAAATTAGTATTTATTTATCTACGGTGAAGAATAAAAATCTAGAAAGTTTCTTTGACGGAATTATATTTCGTTCTGAGAAATATTACTTACACCTCTGGTATGCAAAATTACCTTCTAAACAAGGAAGCCACTTGGAATCTAATCCTGGAAATATAAGATTCGCTAAGAACCTAAAAATCAAGGTTGGGTCAGTGATTTCAAGCTAGTGTCGCCATATTTCTCACAGTTCCGTCTTATAATAGGATAGGATATTCATGTTTATCCCCGTGAATGGGAAAACCTGGGGGGTTAACACACGGGCAATCGTCAGATCACCTCGCACCCATCGTCGGGTTACCGGAGCTATTGCATTGTGTTATATATGATACACACGTTCCTTCAATTTGGTAGAACCCATTAATCCGCTGGGTTCAGGCAATGTCCGCAATGTGCCTTGCCCAAGGACACAACCGACTAGCTAGCGACCAGTTTCGCACCTGCAACCTTTCGATTGAAAGGCGACGCACTTAACCGCTAGACCATCGGGCCGGACAAATAATCCCTTCTGTATATTGGTTTCGTAGCAAATCTACTAGTCGGTACTCAATAAACCTTTTACATACCTGTACAAAAAGAAATACAAAACCTTAGATAAAAACCAAGCACATGCTGTTTTCAACTGTCCACAGAACAGGAAAATTCCTCATAGTTTCTTAACAAACCACTGTATACCATGACAAGTGAACCACACATCGCATTTGGATGGCGCAGAATTCAATTTCTTTGCTAATAGAACACTGTGTATAATTAGGTTAAATAAAACTAAAGCAGTGTGTTAAATATATATAGCACATTACAGTGGCCTAGGTGACCCGAATCTGACGATTCTCGGTGTTATGACAACCGTTCGTTGTACCAAACAAGTGTACAAACCTAGATATCTTATCCTTATACTATGCATCAGCCGTGCATTTTTCTTGGTAATAACCGATCACATGATGGTTTTAATCAACTTGGCATATGTGCTTTTTATGTTTTTGGTCTTCTATTTATTCTATAGAGGTACTGTATGCTCTTGTGGCATCAATTAAATGGGGTAATAAGATGACATTGACTGCTCCGGTAATAGATTTATTGTTGTGTAAAGATGTTAATGCGATAATACACCGAAGTTACGTTGATCTGCCAACATAAGCGCTTTCCGGTAGGCGTCGAAAACATCGGTGAATACAGCTTTCTAAGTCTATACAAACTGTATCGGACACGGGAAAGAATGAACTGAAAATATTTTACATAGAATCGACATTTCCATTGAAATTAAGTAAAATGAGAGTTCCTTTCAGCTGCTCTTCAATGTCGTGACTCGCACACCAAGGTGGAACTGATTCAGTAGTGTATTGTGGCTTTCAGAACCACAGGGTGATGAGCACGCTATCGTAAAAACTACTGCTACCCTTTGTGCATCTTTAAAAGGCACTTTATATACATTACCCGCCGAATGATATTAAACAGGACTTGCGGTAGACACCATGTTATAATCCGTCCCCACAACTTATATCTTGGCTTGCGGTAGACACTTCATTAAATCCGAAGCAACTCACAGCGTGACAGATCCAGCAACCCGACCACTGACCATCTCTCATGGGATTATTTTTTACGGTGCACGACCGTCTCCATAACCTAATAACAAACACTCTCTATTAGCCTTCCGGTGATTTTTTGTGTAATAGTATCACCCGTAATCTGCAGGTATGTGTAATATCCGTAGTGACAGCCCACACGGTTGATGATTGGCAAAGTTATTAAACGGAGAGGGAGGTGCGATAGTTTTAACCACAAGGCGAGTATTACCATAGACTTTCTTGAACTGCAACGCCTGAAAGAAAACAGGCCTATGATCTCTGTCTGCCAGGCTAACATGCTCGGTGCACGGAGTCTGGCATTCCAACAGTCGTGTATTATTAATTGACTTACAACAATTCAACCAGTCGCGGGTTCATATGATCGATGTATTCCAAACACACGAAGTAATTAACTAGTCCCAAAGCGCAGCTCATTTTTTGTCAACGTGCAGTCAGATTCGTGCTCAGATCTGCTCTAAAGCGATTTTATACATTGAGAACACAGTTAGAAGTTGGCAAGCGTTCAACTCAAGCCAATCTTGGAATACATCGCCCTCTCCTACAGCGAGGTAAAAGTTAAATGATTGATATGTTCGGGAGGATTGATCATAGGTAGCACTTCAGGCAAAAGTTAATTAATCTTCTTATTGGGCAAATGCACTTAGTGCACGTTGCATTATTCCAGTGATTTTTAATGGGTTGAACTAAAACTATTGAATTTTTTTCAATCGCGTTTAAGCGGTGATACACAATACGATTTTTACAGTTACCAGGTAGGTTATACCGATGCGAAACCTAATCGTTATCGCGACACTCAACAGTGGAAATATACATGGATCAGTCAAGCTATAAATGTGGCTGATTATGAAACTCGAAGGACAGGTACGTGCTAAGATTTCGAAGGTCTAGACTCTGGATCGATTGTCGGATTATTGCAATTTTTGCATTGTACATCACATGTGTAAGACATTACTGTTACCATGTAAGATCGCAATGATTTATGTTACACTTTTGACCCTGAATTTGTTTTGTTTTTTGAAAGGGCCATCCATATGGCATAAGCTTAATCATGAAGAAAACAGATTAATGGCAATATATTGGACTCAATATCACTAAGGCCGAAAAATCACGAAACAGTTCAGAGGTGACAAGACGGGATTATTAAGTCTAAGGTTTGAAAATCTGGAACGTTAAAAATAATATATGGCATGTACAAAAGCAACACAAACTTCACACAAAGTAAATAGAATCATATATATTCAATTTAATAAAGCTCAAAACGCATACAAATCCATCATGTTTACTTTTAAACAACAGTATGTCTACGGGTGTTCCAAGCCGTATGGAGCAGTACCGGTTTTTTAATATGGTGATTATCCGAATAGGAATTTGAGGTTGGAAACTATAAATAAACCAGGAGATTTAGTCAGTGGCTTTTCGATTAATCTTGAGTGCTTTGTTTTTCTTGGAAGTGCTTAACAAAAGACCTTAGAGATGTATGTATTGAGCCTGCAAATTCTACTTTTAATTAACTTGATTATATAATACGTTTGAACAATATTAAGAACACAGTTTAATACATCTCATGTGCATACACGAAATTCAAAACAATGCGTGTTCAGGTTACATAGCCCCAGGACCGCATACTTATGCTGAAATGTCAATTTTCCGTATACGTCATATGCACTTTATTTGTTAATGCATCCGACGTATTTAAAGGTAATTAACAACGGCGACTTGCACGCTTTCTGCAAACGTGTCGCTTGGTTTAAAATAGGTCAATCAAATAAATTGGCTTAATAATACAATTCCAAATACCGTGCTGTCTGCTTATATGATGCACCTGAACATAGGTATACGATAGTTGTTAAGGTCCAGACGGTCTGGTGACATAGATACTTAATCAACAAGGTGAAAGTAAAGTGTTGGATGTGGTTGGACAATGAATAACTCGCTTCGTGAATCGCAAAACCGAATCGTTATTTTGAGAAAAAGTAACCTTTCATTATAAATGTTTATTAAATCCCAGGATCCTTCCGACCATAGAACAAACTTACCCAAAGATATCCGATACGTTTTCCATATACACCCTGCTTATTGTTAATATGTATTATTTCATTAGAATATCGACATTTAACTGTGCTGGCTTTATTTAGTGTTGGTAGGTAGGGCTTTTATTAGATTTATCAATTTGGTTCCTGTGATTAAACTCCAAATAAACCCATGTTATTATTCCCACTATCTGGACTGTACTTTGCACATTTAATTTCAAACTTACGATGTTTATTTTAAATGAGCATGAAATTTTACCCCGTATGATATCATACAAAATCGCCTGTTGTATTCGAAATTGAAGCTATGCGTTGTTTACCGGAAAATCGAATGTGTTTTCAGAGGTTGGTACTATCACGTCTCGCGTTTTGAAATGCGACGCTTCGAATTGCTGTAACTTTCTTTCCTATCACGAATCGATTACAGGGATTCTCCCTTTCTGGCAGCCACTACATCAAACGTCCGGGGGGTTCAAATCCGCCGATTTTAATCTTGCCATACTTTTGACGACATCGCGGAGAGCAGACGTAATTATATCTAAGCTGTTTTGTCTCATCCGATTTCGGAGTAAAACTGGAAGATGTTCAAGTTGATTTGCATACTACTACTCTCGGTAACTTTAGTTGCCAATTTAACAGAAGGTAGGAAAAATATGTGTTGTTGTTTTTATATGTTGTTGTTCATGATACAATAACGTTCTTTAAATTGTACTTACTTTTTAAAATAATACAATGGCGTTCTTTTAAAATGTACTTACTTTTTTAATTGTGCTCATTGAGTTGTGAAATAAATAAACTTTAAATTACATTTTAAACGATCTGGTGGCAGCTATTTGGGCTTTGTGCTTTATATTATAGGATATCGCCCATCATATTAATTAATGAATTGTATGTGTAGCATTTACTTAAAATTAGTTAAAATTAAGCGATTTTGTTCTAACTAAGTTTTACCACCTAGGAAAAGTTTCACAAGCTCACAAGAGAGATTTGCGTTACCTGTCGAAACTACGTTCGGTGTTGTTGAGACGTGGAATACTTGGACCAAATGATCCAAGTCATGTCATTCTTGCTCGCCCGGAAGTCAGCGTCTACTTCCGTGTTATATTTCCGGTAAGTTTGGTATTCCTGTGTAGTCGTCCAACATATGTATGAACAACCTGACTGTAAAGTTAAGAATTTTAACACAGAAATATATTAACGATTTGCTTGCTGTTTTGTTGGATTTCCTCCATATAATACACATTTGAAGCTGTTTTATATTACGATGTGATAAAGAGTTTTATGAAGATTAAAGCGACAGAATTGTACATAGACCTATAATTCCCATGTTTAACCACCTGGAAATAAATTGTCAGCATGTCGCCTGTTGTTAACACGCTTGAATCACTTCTGATGTGAGGTTATAAATAAAAGCAGGGTTACTTGTTAAACATTACATATATCGGTTTGCAAACAATCTCCGCTTACAAAAAACAAACCGCTATATTAGTAAAAAATATTTGAAATAATATTTTTTGACTTAACTGAGGTAAAAAGCGGTTTACATAATTTAACACAAGTATTAAACATGACTAAATATTGCGAAGGACAAGGTTTTCTTATGCTTCGCATCGGATAGTTCGTCCTATCAAACCGAAAACTCGTCGTAACACACCCAATGGAAAACCGCCGTTTTGTACACTATTTTGTGGAATGATTTGTAAAGCTTTGTTCATTTCCAGTCGGGCGAGACGATATGTTTTAGTAATCCTGACAGTCTTAATTTATCTTGCCAAGTGTGGAACCCTTGACGGGCACGTTACCGGGTTTGATATTTTAGAGAAAAGCTGTAATCGGGACGAGTGTTAAATTTGATCCGAGTGTAATGGTTGGATATGCGCTCCATCTCACCAGCAAACGCGACAGACACAAGTTAATAAGCGCACAATACCAGTGATTTGGCCAGCACGCAAAATTCTTCGACTCGGATAATCAACATAAAGCCTAGAAACTACTCAGAAAAAATACTATATTTTGAAGATTTTCTTGGCAATCACTTGAATCACGGAAACCTTATACAACCTGTATGGCCAGTTCAGCGGAATTAAACCACGAGTCTTCCGTGTTTGTATACACCCCTCATTTATCAAAAGAAATTGGCGCGCAGTCAATATAATGTTTGGGTTCAAGAGTGTTTTGTGGTTGACCGATACGGTTGTTTACCGATCGGTACAAAGCAAAGTCCAAAATAATCGAAAAATTGCATATAATTTTCGTTTAAAAACAGGGTCCATTTTGGGACATAAATCGTTAAGTTGTGCTGTCAAGTCAATAGACGTCACTCTATAATGCAAGGCGATATATAGCCACAGGCGGGAACTGCATTCCTTCATCTTATGACCATATTTTACAGATCAACTGCGACATTATGTGTTCACGTAGCAGAACCACCAGGAAACTGATTGGAAAATGTAAAAGGAAAGGACGCCCTTGTAAGTGGAAACTATACAAGCTCTTGTGTGTAAGACATACAAATATGAGAGATTATTAAAGCAGGATGCGCTTGACAAAACCATGTGAACGTTTATATCAACCGCTGAAATTCTCAACCACAGCTACGGATAGAACATATATCCAACATGGCTTGCACATATAGTCTTTTGAACTGTTACAAAGAATTCACCCTATTTCAAATTAACAAAATGTTTTAAACAATAGTTTGGTATATTCTCTGTTCTTTTTGTTATTAATTGATATTAGCCTATCTTAAATTGTTCTATGGGACATCGTCATTCACAATATTTATTTCTGTGTGGAACATTTAATAACATAATTAAAACAAATTAATTATTAACTTTGGTAACCTGAATGTGGGCAGCACGCGGTTATTTAAAATTTACAAATGTATTAATAATTAATAAAAATGATAGTTAACACAAATTATGACATTTATAAAAACTAATAATATTTAACAAAAAATAACAATTATTATTAAATTTTTTGGTCAATATAATGATAGTTAAAGCACATTATCTTCCAAACTAATACAAGAATCATTGCATTGCAGTTGCCTGCATGTACTGTCGGTTGGTGGTCGGATGCGATCGTCGGTCTTCGTCAGCGCCTTTGTAGTCATCCCAATACAATCATCAATGTTTAAAATGATCTTTTATTTCCTGGATTTTAAGCCTTTCTTCTTGCTTTCTTAATGGATTTATTTTTATTTTTCAAAGTTCACGCATGGGTTCTGCTTGTTGTATATGCTTGACAGCATTTTTTTCTTTCGGGTATTTCAAGTTCGTAACATGTAATTCGACACCAAATTAAAATCAAGGATTTTAAAACTTTATGTATGTATATGTATTTATGTATGTATGTGTTCTTTTATTTGCATTAACTGTGTAAAGTCACAGTGGTGAAACTATGTCAAAAACTTAGTCTGCATATCTTCTGCTGTTAGCCTACTATCGAATGGTTCACAGATTACAAGCAACAACTTTCCGAATCATGTACCGCCCAAATGTACAATGCAATACCGCACATCTGTAATAAAAACATGTAAAGAAATCGTGGTCTGGACATTCGGACTAATTGGCATCGAAGTTGCAATTAAATAGACAGTTTTGTCAAAAAAATGTTTTGACGAAAATCTTGCAACGTGATATGCTATATATATTTGCATCGTTTAACTCCTATTTGTGATTGTAAGTTTGTAAAAGGGTACTTTTTACTACGACTGATTACCACGATCATAAACGATAATGTTATAATTATGGAATTCGAGATAATTTTAAGTCGCGGCGACGAAAAAGCATATTCCGCGCAAGCAACAAATGTTAAAGGGAGAGGGGGCAGGTCTACAATCACGGCAACATAGGTAAATACTTGTGGTCAGCCAAACGCGTGTCTTGCGGCAAGGAACTTAACAATTATTATACCTTAGCCCAGCATGATAGCATTTCCGTATTTTGGGCTAATATTTGAATTACGAGCACATGATGGAATTGGCTGTCAATTGTTTATTTTCAGCAATGTTTGCATAAAAGTTTAGCTTAGCTTTGGTATAATTTGTACAAATAGCTTAGCGTTTATGTTGTGCGATGGTAAAAATACAGATGATTTGTCCTTTAACTGCGCGTGAGTGCTGGTAAAATACTTCTTAAATCGAAAACTATAGCAACATTTAACCATCAATATCGCTTTCAATATAAGCCAGACACTCCACTTTAAATTTTTGTTTACGATTAGTTTCAAAGTAAATTTTATTCATTAACACGATATTCAGCGCCTTTTAATGTCAGTCGTTTATGGAACGGCACTAAAGAACAAGCGTTGGTTGACGATGTACTTTTTATGGGGATTTACCAACCCCGCAAAAGACATACAGCAAATAATCGTCCAATCCTTACATTGCAACACCCACGTAAACTAGGCCTATGTGACGAAAAACATATCAGTCATATTAGCGCGCGGCATCTGGCAGCGCCATATTTCGAATTACATGCAATTATACGATTATTGGGCGACATTTATCATTATTCCATAGCCATTATCAGCTTGTCGTACATTTCGGAAACCTAATTGGCTATTTGACATGTGACAAATTACAGGGCGAATAATTGAAGTGATATAAATCACCACATCCATCAAAAATGTATCCAAATATTTGCCAAGTTCAGCCAAGTTTGTTTGCATTACTGCAGTTGAAATGAAAACAACTATTATCTTTTTTTCATGATGGTCGCGTCCTATTCACTCATTTTTTTTTATAATATGTGAACGAATCGTAAAATATATGAAACTACTGGAACTATGCTGCTGTGATTTACCAGCTCAACTACCTTGCCAGACAACCTATGGCGTTATTATACCTATAAGTTTTTTTCATTATGTAATTACAAATACAGTATATTCTTTATTTATTTTGGCCCATTTTAAAAATAATTCAATTTAATAATCGATAATCCAAGCATAAAAAGGAAAAATATTTAGTTTTGGTTCAGTATGAAATGTAACACATTTAAACTTAAGAAATACCTTAAACTTCATAAAAGTTCGAACGATTAATCTGTTGGACTTCTTTAGTTCGACCGATTAATCTGGTGGTTTACTGCGTCGACTTTTACCCTATGGGTTGAAGGTTTGAAAGTCGCTAGCTTGTCGGTTGTGTCCTTGGGCAAGGTACTTAACTGACATATTAACAAATATTCTGATTTCTTTTTTATAAGTCCTGCGTTTGTTTTGTTTACAGTTGGGGTTTGGACAAATAATACTTTAAACAAATTGCTCCTACGAACAATCCAATAGGATAGCAATTATTAAAAAAACGCCCATTTGGAATGAGATTTACCCTTAGGTCGTATGCAATCTACAAAGATTACTCTTAAGATTTCTTAGGTTTTAGAATATAGTATAGGATATATATGTTTATCCCTGTGAATAGGAAAACCAAGGAAGTTAACACACGGGCAATCATCAGATCACCTCACGCCCATCGTCGGGTTACCGGAACTATTGCGGTGTGTTGTGTGTGATTCACACGTTCTTTCCATTTAGCAGAACCCATTAATCCGCTGGTTTCAGGCAATGTCCGTTAAGTGCCTTGCCCAAGGACACAACCGACTAGCTAGCGAACCTTTCGACTGGAAAGCGAATTATTAAACCTCAGACTAATTTGCCGGACCATTGTTTAATTGTACCAAAAAATGTTTGCGGTTGACAATTTGGATTCTTTACTGGTCTATTAGTATAACAAGGAAAAAATCCGAATGAGTTCGACCTGTTTATACCTAAGTTAGATCAGGCGTCAGCCTGAAAAAGGTTGTTAAGTTCAAACCAGCCGCGGGTTCTATCCTTAGGCAGTAGTCACCAGAACCCAGTGGATTAATAAGTTTAATTAAAAAGGTAAAACCGCTACATCGAGCCTATGTTGGGTTGAAACTTAGAATGGCTAAAAGGATGAATATCCTACATTGTAGACGGTGCTTGTAAAACTATTTTGTGTTAAATGCTGTACACACTATTATGCTCATGGTATATATATACATATATACATAGTTGTAAGTTTAATACCTCGTTTATTTGAAATAAATACAAATAAAAAAGCCACAATGAAGTTTCAAGTTTACACCAGAAAGAGATAACAAGACGACATGGAATCTAAGCCGTTTATTGTGAGTTGCGACGCGGCATTAACTGGTATCTCCTACAGGCGACAGACCACTTGCGGTTTGCTGAGCCATAGTATCCTAATCAGATTGTGGTATAATATGGGCTAAACCATATTTTTGGTGTATTAATTCACACCTATTGAGAGCACAGTGCGTTTAAATGTTCGAGTTATCTTTTTTTTAATATTACAAGGACTTGAATATTAGCACTGAGAACGACCACAGACTTGGTGTTTTGCAGAATCATTTTCAATTGTTTAACGAAGAACTGGTTGTTAAAAATAGCCAACACCTTTACAACTTTTTTTCAATTGTTTTTACAACTCTTTTTACTTTAACAACCTTTGTAACAGTACTAAATTGTTAGAATTGTATATTTGTTTATTAAACAAATTTAAGCTGAAGTTTAAATGTCTACTACATCCTAAATGTTTCTTAATTTATCTTACTTTTTGTTGGGTAATCAAATATCACACAGGAATAGATGGCGTGTAACGAATTAATATACCTATATGCGAACCCAGATATGACATGTGGCCCTTAGTCATGTTGTTTAAATTAGTATTTTACTGAGTTACAATGAGACAACCGTCGTTTTTATGCACGGTTGCTAAGAGTATGGCCTAAGTTTCGCGCCAGTGTTTCTTTTGAAGGTGTGCAGTTTTGTAAAAGTGAAAAGAGGTGTTAAATGTGCATTTCTCTGTTTAGTTGGGAGAAAGTTGCCGATGTACGGAAGGCTGTTGGTTTAGATTGCAGGAGTGATAGCCCTTTTTGTGAGATGCATTGGAGTCATAGGTAGATTAAATGGCTAAACGTCGACTATAGTAAACAGATTAATGCGCGCCCATGTGGTGGGTTAACGGGGCTATTAGAGTGTGTAGTTTGTGATGCGGATGTTTCTCTCATTTGAACTGACCTACTAATCCATTTGGCCGGTCAATTTTTCCAGGCTCGATAGCTTTAGTACTAAAAGTCCATCGTAAGTTTTGTAATGTTTCTCAAAAAATAAGGTTTGGGGAACTATTATTAGGAAGAAAATTAGTGAAAATCGCTTATAATCTCTAAATTATCCCAACACCATAAAGTTTAGAACGACACAAATACGGTCATTTTTATATTCGGCCGCGTTATCACAGGGTCAATTGTTAGATCACCTGCCGCCCAACACTCGGTTATTCCATAAGACCTGCAGTATAATGGACGTGTCTTTACTTTAATAAATTCAATTAATTCATAAGTTATTGCGATATCCGCTATGCAGTTGTCAAACCAACAGGTGAGTACCAGGAGGATCTTTCACAGACTTATACAAACATACAGAATTCCATCAAACAATTAAAAATGAACTTTAATAATTATTTGCAATTATACAATTTCTGACAGACAGCAATACATTGTGCATGATAATGAATAGCCCAGCTGCAAATCAAGCATTTTCGAACCGCTTTGCCACATTTTCCCAGTTGACAATGTTAAAAATAGCGTTCACGTAATTTGGACGGACATTCTTGTATTGTAGATAATATGCATGTTCCCAAACATCGATTCCAAAAAGAGGGATTAGTCCTAAAAAGTTAAAAATGGCGATTAGGAAATGTGGTAGAAAAAGTATATATGTGGGTTATAAGACAGACAAGAGTTAGGATAGGATATTAATGTTTATCCACCATGAATGGGAAAACGCAAAGGGTGTTATCACACAGGTAATGGTCATTATTACATTACAAGGGAAATACAGGAAACCGAAGCTATTGCAGTATGTTGCATATGATGGAGATCTTTTATTTTTTTGGATAACCCAATAATTCACTGGGACCCCAGAGATATCTGCTAAGTGGCTTGCCCAAGAACACAACCTAATAGCTATTGACCAGTTTTGATCCCACAACCATTCGACTGAAAGGTGATGCACCAACTCACAAAGCAGTTTAGGCACACAATGGGCAGCCACATGCCAGTCAGGTTAGCAAACCACTTTCAGACTTGGGAAATTGGCAAGGTATTTGTTTAATCCAATAAAGTATTGGGTTATTTCCTCTATGTGAAAATCGTTTATCACATTTTTTCCAACCCATGCTGAGAATACCAATAAAGCAATAACACATTGGTCCATTATGTCATTTGCCTGAACCAAAGTAAATGAAGAAGTGATAAATAAATTAAGTTACATTCTATGCAGATAAGTAACATTATAAAGAGAAATGGTAATAGTTGTACCGGGACAAGGAATACCGGGTAAAAAAGCACCATTGACTGAGTATTGCTAAAATCCCACATCCATGGTATTAGTATTTTACATCATTACAAATGATGCAAATACTAGTACTCCAAATGATAAACATTTTATTACGATAAATGTTGTATATATTTAATGCCTGTATATACTTGTGTGGTCCATCCATACAGCATTGCATTAAACAAACGCGTTTTACATGATGCTTAAAAGCAGTCTATAACATCTAGAAAGAAACCAGCTAGTCGGTTGTGTCCTTGGGCAAGGCACTTTACGGACATTGCCTGAACCCAGCGGATTAATGGGTTCTACCAAATTGAAGGAACGTGTCTATCATACACAACACACGGTAATAGCTTTGGTAACCCGACGATGGGCGCGAGGTGATCTGACGATTGCCCGTGTGTTAACCCCCTTGGTTTTCCCATTCACGTGGATAAAGATGAATAACCTATCCTATCCTATCCTACCAGCAGGAAGGAAATGTGGTTGCAGTTGTGCTAATATTAGATAACAATTTAACACACTTTAAATATTAATATTTTACAACTATATTAAAGAAAAAATTTATTCTCATTATTTCCCCTGTGGTGGAAGTAACCCAACTCTCAGAACTAATCTTAATATCCGGACTGTGAAAGTTTAAATGACAATTTAAGGCAAAAAGTTCATTCTATAATATGCATTCTTATACAGTTGAAAAAATACATAAGTAAAAGACAGTCAGCAGTTAAAAAAGAACTTTTAGTTTTTTTTAGACAAAATATTGCGGAAAACACATGTTAAAGAGGCAACATACATTAATTGCCTCGGCTGACACAACTACACAGCAGCACCACAGCTTACAATGCTTATACCAACCTGTAGTAGCTTGCAACGGGTCTTGGTTAGGACATGAGATTATCTTCAAACTACCGGCTTCTTTATCCAGACCCAACCATCCCCAACCAGAACCCTGCACTGCAACTGTTGCTGCCGATAGCTTGCTTTTCATGTTCTCAAATGAACCAAAATCTTTCTGCAAGAG
>CH002044.1:1873326-1898978 GCA_000149265.1 Ciona savignyi | reverse complement strand
AGGATGTTCATGTTTATTCCCATGAATGGGAAAACCAAGGGGGTTAACACACAGGCAACCGTCAGATCACCTTGCGCGCACCATCGGGTAACCGGAGCTATTGCAGTGTGTTGTATATGATAGACACGTTCCTTCAATTTGGTAGAACCCATTAATCCGCTGGGTTCAGGCATATCCGTAAAGTGCCTTGCTCAAGGACACAGCCGACTAGCTAGCAACCAGTTTTGCACCTGCAACTTTTCGATTAAAAGGCGAGCCACTTAATCGTTAGACCAACCGGCCAGACATTGCAATGTGCTATAAATGTTAAAGCAGTATCTAGATACTGATTTTTTAGCCCATTAAATTAGAATTAATCCATGTCAAAATAAATAACTAAATCCATCTGATGCATATTTATAATAAGTAAAGAATCATATTATACACATTAACACGGTATTAACCAGTTTTTTGTACTTCTTGTTTTTTGTATGTACTTCTTGTTTTTTAATCTAAATACAGTGTATATTTTACAAGGTATTAAAATATGAATTCTATATTACATTGATTGCTGCCTTTAGTGCCCCAAAAGGTTCAGGTCCTCCATTTGGTGTCAGTGTTTCCCAAAATATTGAGTGGTTTATGTGGCCCCCTCCATTAAATTTAAGAGCGGGTGTGAGTGCAATTACTGCTGAAGTATCATCTAAAATGTGTTAGTAGAAGATTGATTAGTTTCACACTAGATGCAGTCTGATCGAATAAAGTTACAGTTAAGATTTTTTAGTGTTATTTTTGGTTAGTTTATTTAAAAATATATATTCATACGTTATTCTTGAAACAAGATAGCCTAACAAAAATGCATGTCATAAAAAAAAACAATATAAAAGTAAAGGGGTCACCAATGCATCTGGAATTCTCAATGCTGTACGCAAAAAAAGGGTGTCAGTTTGATTGCTATGATTTCCATGTTTTTTTACTCTGCCGTTAAGGCGAGTTTATAATTTTTTACTATAAATTTTTCTTATTATATTTATTTAATGTTTTAAAAGCAGGCTGTCACCTACTTTTGGCCTTCGCCTCTTCTATTTTCTCTTCAGTTATATTTAAGTTGTTGACGTAAGTGGCGTGATGTTTGCCGTGGTGTATTTCCATTATTTCTGTGGAAATGTGCGGCTCGAGTGCATTGTAGTCGTACGGTAAGTCCGGCAGCGTATGCTTTGCGCGGCATGCCAGAACAGGAGTCGCTTTGCTGGTGAAACGAATTGACATTAACCTTAACATCTTTCAATTGATTGTATATTTGCAAAATAAATGTTTAACTAAGACAAAACCTGCAGAAATCAAACAGATGCAGCATACGTTGAAACTTTCCACACAAATACGCAGTCATGCGAAACCAGATAAATAATAAGTGATATCTCCCTTTTTTAATGAAAACGTTGTCTTAATCACCTAATTTAATCAGCCCCTGTTTAATTTCTGATAAAGTTGTGATAATTTTAAACGGAAAGAATAATAAAAAATAGAATTTTAATCACGTAAAAAATCACGTGGCGATGTATGCAAAGGGTTTATTACTAGGGAATGCACAAGAATAACATGAAATTTCATTAAGAACTAGAGAATGCACAAGAATAACATGAAATTTCAAGTAAAGAACCAGTCCCTCACCCCTCACATAAAATCGTGTGGAATAACTTTAACCCAAGTTTACAGTGTGTGATTTTATAATTTTTGCATAAACCGACTTTTTGATTTATTTAATTCCACAGTTTTTGACGATTTTTTTTAAAAGAATAGTTATATTTCCTATGTTTAGATGAAAAACAGAGTGATTTAAAAATAAAAAGAACTGATAATTAGCTAAATACCCACAAATTTCCACGTTATATGCAAGAAAGTTGTATCAAAATGACCTTTTTTCAACGGAATAGAAATAGTATACTGCATGAAGACCGAAGAATATTTGTAATGTCAGTTGCATTTTCTATCCAAGGTTAAATTATTTTGATGTACATCAGAAGGCTATTTTACATTTATTTTGTATAAATTAACGCCTACTTTACGAAATTAAGTTCTCCGTATCAAAAAATGACATTTTTTATAAAACTATTGGCGAACTGATATTTAATTTGAAAAATGTAGTTTCCTTACTATCTGCATTATTTTGGAACAATGCATGACACCTAGGCTTAACGTTTAAAAGTTATAAACAGCAAAAAAACTTTATACTTTTAAAATTCCCACAACAGTGTCAGGTATGTGTATGTGGAGGATTCTTTAGTTCAATTAATTGTTTACTATGTCTTAATTTTGTTCATTTTCTTATTATTTAAAGTGTTTTTGTCTGCTTTTCATATATATTTTAGGTGTGCTTGTCCTTTTAAATATCAAAATTGGATACAAATTTACCCAAAAGTTATTCAGGTACCATTTTTCTGTTGTAGAATCTGAATAAGTAAAATGTCAAAATTAATTGCCAAGATTCCCGTTTGGACAAAAGCCGGTATCGCTTACACCACCCCTCGCCTTCAAACTTTCTTCAAGTTCGCCAAGGTGGAGCTGCGACCACCGACACCTGGCGAGATCGGAGAGTCAGTTGGAATCGCAAGCAAATCATTTGCAAACATCACAAGCGGCAAAGCGATGAATCTGACAGTGCGGCAAGCATGGCAGAATACTCTCGTCTTCACCGAAGTCTGCATGTGGTTCTTTGTCGGAGAAATTATTGGACGGAAAAGTCTCATCGGATACAAAGTTTAAAGAATTTAAAATTTTGAACAATAGCCTATAGAACTTTAAGAGTTTATATACAACATTTCATCAAAATTCTTAGTATTGATTTACAACTGGTATTTTTTACGCTTTTTGTGCTAATAATACAACCAGTCAACCGATTTGAAGTTCCAATATTATTCTGAAAATTTTGCAAATTACAAAAATTCTACTTGTGTTTTAATTAAAAATGTGGTTTATTCCTTAGAGCCATTAGTGAACGGAAATATTTAGCAATGGCGTCGATTTGTAGAAACGCTTTTAGGCATTCCCAGTCCATGCGAAAAAATATTTTGTCAAACATAAAGGCAAACTCTTTGGCTAAGAGATTGATCCACTTCAAGTTCGAACCTGACAGCCCGCCAAGTAATGTCGGTGGGTGAGTTTTGTGAGACAGCTTAAAACCATCAGGTTGTAAGTTTATTTTATCCCATATCCCTGAATTGTTAAAATTTCTGAACAAATCCATGTGGTCAGTTTACTGTTATTAAACACCACAGTGTTGTTATGACTCTAAACATTAATTGAAACTATATTAACATATACCTATATTAACATATATGACTCTAGTCATTAATTGGAATTATTAACAAGGTTATAATGTGCATACTTATTTTATTCAACTTAAATGTTAATTCCACTCAGGTCCGACTGAGAAGATGAATTTCTTGCAAGCACTGACCAATGCAATGGATATCAGTCTTCAGTCTGACCCAACGACAATTATATTTGGTAAGAATCTCAGTTTAATGCTGTTTTAGTGTTAGATTAATTTTAAGATTTTAGTTTATATAGTAAGAAAAAGTGTTTGCTGTAATAATGCTATTTCATTAATAATGCAATAATTCCCCATGCGTTTTTCACTCATTGGATATATATTTGAACTCAAACCTATTCTCATTTGTTAAAAGGTGAGGATGTTGCATTCGGTGGGGTGTTCAGGTGCACAGTGGGATTGCGCGAGAAATACGGCAGCGATCGGGTGTTTAACACCCCACTTTGTGAGCAGGGCATCGTGGGTTTCGGCATCGGGGCTGCTGTGGCTGGTTCCACCGCAGTTGCTGAGATCCAATTTGCAGATTACATTTTCCCAGCATTCGACCAGGTTTGTTGACTTGTTTGTTTATATGTGGATCGGAACAAATAAAAAAAAATAGAAAAATATTTTACATTACTAGTACATTTTAACAACTTGGAACTTTTATTTTATACTACGATTATTGAGCTATCTATTCTAAGACTTGTACATATTATTTGAGATTTCAGTATGGGTCTTGGAATGGATAGGTCAATATTCTTAATAAAGGCAGTCAACTTAACAGGCATATTTATTTTGTTCTGAACGCCACTCAATTTCAGCTTGTAAACGAAGCGGCCAAGTACAGATACCGATCAGGGGGGTTGTTTGAATGCGGAAAACTAACAGTTCGTACCCCATGTGGGGCTGTGGGTCATGGGGCTCTCTACCACTCTCAAACCCCAGAGGCGTACTTTGCTCACACCGCTGGCTTAAAAGTTGTAATACCAAGGTTGGTAGGTTTGCTAATCTGTCATTTTTATAAATGATGTACTGCAAACGAAATTTTGAAACTATTTGGGATATGATCATGCTTTATTGATGCCCCTGAGAATTAGGTACCGTTTGTATTAAAAAAAAACATAATTGGATTTATTTTCTGTTGCTTCAAAACAGCTTGCAGGCACCTAAAACACTTATCTTTTACCAATTGTTACCTTGCAAAAATGTGTGATTATATAGCACAGTGCTTTAATCTTGTTCCAAAATTTGCAGAAGTCCAATCCAAGCCAAGGGATTGCTATTGTCCTGTATACGCGATGACAATCCTTGCGTATTCTTAGAACCGAAGATCTTGTACAGATCTGCAGGTATGTGGTGTGGATGTGTCCTAGGGGAGAGAGGGGCTTTTGTAGTGACCACTAATCAGGATTCATTTACCATCTCTCACTATTTCTTGGTTTCCATTAACATTTCTCTTCGTAGGGTAAAACCATACCTCTTGAAATCTATCTGGTGTAATCTACCATTCCTTTATATTACTTTGTATAATCTGTGTCAACTTTCCACAGAGGAAGAGGTGCCGGTTGGAGATTACACCCTCCCCCTCTCTAAAGCTGAGGTTTTAAGGAAAGGAACCGATGTGACATTGATTGGTTATGGCACACAGGTATACTTGTATTGACCCCTGGGTATATCAGACTATATATTATATTTGTTTGCAGCTTGCTGTTCAGGTGATTACTAACAGACAGCACATATTTAACCCAAGTCTTTTTGGCTTTGTCTAAATTTACATTTTATAGTAACCTTGACATTTTTCAACCTTTTATTATTAAATCTAATATAACCTATTTAGAAAAAAGAAAAGACAATTAAACACTACAAAAATTGATAATGATGATTCAAAACAAATTATATTAACCTTTTATAAGTATGTTTTAATAAACTATTTTCCCAGGTTCACGTGTTGAAAGAAGTAGCTGAACTTGCTGCAGTGGAAGGCATATCGTGTGAAGTGATTGATATGGTGACCATTCTTCCATGGGATGTGGACACTGTTTGTTCGGTAACTGCTTCGTTGATTGTAGTTTGTACCAAGCCATCAGCTGATGTTTGTGGGATAACCAGCCACTATGTTATTTAGTTGTGTCCTTGTTTAACGAACAAGTTAACAAATGTTGTAACCTAGTTGTTTTCGTCGTAACCAGTATGTATGTGGATGTGGGTATTCTCAACTAAAACTTACTTTCTGACTGTTGCCAATCACAGAAGACTTAAAAATCACTGTTGTAATGCAGATGCCTTGCGCAACAATGCAGAGTATTGATATAAATGCTATTTAATAAATATATATAAATGACCACATCCTTCAAATTTATTATTTATAATTTTCTTTTTAATGACAGTGCTTTGCCTTCTTTTGCTGGTATAATTTAATTTGTTACTCTTCGAAGAGTTAAAAAATAACATTTTAAAGTAAAATAATGGTGTATGTAATATTACTTTTATTTAAATGATATTTCTATGATTCCAGTCGGTGGCGAAGACGGGAAGGGTGGTGGTGAGTCATGAATCACCGATCACTGGGGGGTTTGCAGGGGAGGTGGCAGCCACTATTCAGGTGATGTGGAATTTAACCTTTAATTTCTGCTTGTGTGGCAAGTAGCATATAAAAATGGGGGTTTTAATATTTCTTGTATTACCAGACTAGTGCTGAGACAGAATGGATACAAGAACAGATTTATGGCTCAGACTCGTATAGCACTCCTATTATAAAAATTTGATTGGTTATCGAATTATAAAATATATGTTAGAATATTATGGTTGTCCCGGAGAGTAAAAAATGAGTATTTTTCTAACATTCAGATGAATCTTTTAGATCATGGCAATTTTGTTAAAAGTTTCTAACAGATGCAATGTGTAAACTGTAACAATTTATTTGTAACATTGCAGAAAGAATGTTTCTTAAACCTTGAGGCCCCAGTTGAGAGGATATGTGGATATGACACCCCCTTTCCACATGTGCTGGAGCCGTTCTTCATGCCGGATAAATGGAGGTGTCTTCAGGCAGTGAAAAACGTGGTCAACTATTGATTGCAAAAAATCTTTACTAGTCCCGAGCAAAAGATGTAAAATCAAAGTTGTACTTTTATATTGAGCTCAAACGTTGTTTGGTTGGTTTTTGCTACTCTTTTCAATTAAAAGATATGTATTACCTATTACAAAAAATACTTTGGTAATCCTGGTAACATAACAAAATCATGAATCCCATTTTGTAGAAAAACATTACGGCAGTGGAAATCTTAACATTATAATGTTCTAAATTGTAACCCAATTCCATTATTAATAATAACGTTATAATGCTCTATGCACTGTTTTGCCACAAGGTTAACATCTTAGGCCTCTACTACATATTTTTTTATTTAAAAAAAGTACAATTTTTTTTATAATTTTTGACTCTTCGATCTGATAATTTTGTCTTTTGTTTAAATTTTTTGAAATATTTACCTGTATCACATTATACACAAGCATAGTCGGAATGTCCGGGGTGCATATTTTAGATGTGCCTTGCTACTAAACTTGCACCCTTGGAAAATTTAATACATAATATTATTCTGATTAATTAGTTTAAACTAAAAATCAAGCCGCACACTTCACCATGATGAGTGCAATCTTGGAAAAACAAAAATTTTATGCGTATGTATGCACAAAAGTACAATTGCATTCATTGTATTTGGATTTGCAGGATCATGGTCCTTACGTATTGCGTACAAATGCCAGACTTTTCCCCGCTTTTTTGCATATTATTTCACGTAGTTCCATTAGTCTGGTGGTCATGTTCATATATTTAAATCAAACGCAATAAATACCGTCACTAAAAAGATGTTGGTACACAAACAGCCATTAGTATATATATATGTTTACGTTGTTGGGTGTGCTTGTCAATTTTTGGGCGGGTATTAAGCTGTATGTTAACAATTCTCGCTTTGGGACATTTCAAAACTTCTTGTGTAAGGACTGCGATTTTTCCGTCGTAAATGAGTGGTTATAACCACCGTCGACTGAACTTTTCTCTGCAGTCGAGTTGCCGTATCTCTTACTTTTCGTTATATTCTTGTTTTTTTTCTAACGTAATCGGTAAATTCAATCCAATATTATGTTAACATGGCATACATTATAAAACAATCAACATATTTAAATTAATACTGCCTTTCGTAATGCGTTTGACCAATCAATTTTACTTGCGAGATATTTTATCCATTGTGAATTGTATGGCTTCAATGCTTCACTACAACACGTATTCTCTTACAAGAACTACATCTTTAGTGCTGTGCGTGTTTTAATAAAGTTTTTTTGTGAGGTTTGTCCACCTTAAATAAACCATATATGAAAATTATTGGTGTTGTGTCTGTAGATCGTGTACTAAGATGATAGTCATTATGATGGGGCAAGGTAAAATAGCAATAAAGAAAACTTGGTGTGGTATTTTATAAATTTATCCCAATTTAAAACTGTTTTGTCTGAAGAAAAGCATGTAAACAAGAGGGGCAATAGCATGTGAAATGTGTGAAGTCTGCACGGAAGAAGGTTGGTTTTCTAAACGTGGGGAGGTATAGGTCAATCGGCTCGTGGCCGTCTTCGGATATTAAAATGTGTTTAATACGGTTTAGCTATTTCTTTACCTATGTTCAACCCATTACTTCATAAGTTGCGGGTAACTGCCTTGCCCGATGAGGCAGCTGACAAGCTAGCGAATTTTCTATCCAACAACTTTAGGGCCGACGGTCAAGCGCGATATACGTATAAAAGGCGTTCAACTAATTATTCTCCCTATCTCTCTAATGCAAACTGACCTTACAAAAACAACTGTCACTCAAAATCCTGACATGGTAAATCTTATATAGTTTCACAATTTAAAATTGAAGCTTGGATATGCAACCTAAACTCAAAACACTCCATTGTTACTGAGCAAAATACTCGTTTAAAAAATGACCAATGGGAGGCTACCACTCGTCATATTCTGCCACGCATAGAGGTTTTAATTGTAAAGTTCGATGAGGTTCAATGAATGTGCTTGTCTCGCTGATTAGCACAATCAGTTAAAAGTTCGAGCGTCGGCCGTTATCAAAAGGTGGTTGCATCCTTGCCAGCCACTATTTTTACGTAGGTTAGGCACTAGCAAGCTTTTCCCAAATCCGAATGTTTAGTTGGGTAAACCAAAACAGCAGGGATCCCTTTTTTCCCTGCAACTTGACGGTGAACTCAAGATAATCCGACGATTGCTTTGTGATCACGCCGCTTTGCGTTATCCGATTTACGCTTTAAACTAATACAGCGGATATCCCGTAATTTAAACAAAAAACACACATTTGTATGCACTGTTGGAGGACTGATGTTGGAGTATGGATGGGCTAATTATTATTTATCGAGACAGTCAAATGTATTCAAATTAAGTTGCCATAACAAAATTAGTCATAACTTAATCGATAATAGCGTAGGCGTTGCGCCATAAACTAAAGAACCTTCAAAATAATACACAACGCACGATGGATAGGATAGAATATTTATGTTTATTCGCGTGGATGGGAAATGCAAGGGGCGTTAACACAAGGGCAATCGCCAGATTTCTTCGCGCCCATTGTCGGGTTACCGTAGCGTATGTATAATGTGTGTGATTAAGACGTTCCCTTAATTTGGTAGAACCCATCATTCTTCTGGGTTTATGCTATATTCGCTATAAAGTGCCTTGAAATGGGCCCTGGTAAACTACCGGTTGGCGGCATTTTAATCTTTTTTTAGTCGTTAGGCCTACATCGTGTTCAGGACTGACTAATCGAACCAATGCTCGTAAAGAGTAACAAATTTTAATAAATATCAAAAAAATGAATGAAAAAGTTTACCTTTGCAGCCCACCGCGTTGAAACAACTGTAAAGTTTGATTTGTTTTGTGTCAACTTAACTAGTGTATAATATAGGTGTAAGGTTCATTATTCAAAGTTTAAAGTTGTTTTTAAATAGTTTTACATTTTGAGTAGTGTGACGCTTTATAAGTATATAAGATATTATCTATATTCTTGTGTTGAGGCGGACCGAAAAAATGTCTTCACCAAATGCTAACTATTTCACAAAGTAACCTGTTCATGGTTAGTTTGTACAAAGGTCATTTTTCAATGTCGCCATGTCCAATCGGAAGTTGTAGCGACCCACTGCTAAGAATACACCTCAATTCCCAGTAAACAATACTAGACGCATTTTCACCAAAGAACTGCCCTGAAAACGGGCCTTTAGACTGCTTCAAGTGCCAATCAATAGCCTTCTACATGCCGAAATAGGCCTTGTGGATTAAATCATGGAAATTACCTCGCATTTGGGACATTCATTTATTGCTGTTTCCTTAATCGCTATATCCCTCCACAAGTTTCATTAAGTTAATCGCAATGTGACTTTAATAGCTCCCCGCGTGATCAGAAAGTAGTAGAGTCGGCCTTTATAAACCGACGTCTCACTACCATGGAACACATTTCAACTTCACCATGTTCAGGACAGTGTTACCAGTTTGTTTTCTCTTAGTCGGAGTTTCAGCCCAGTTTCCAAGGAGGTGCACAGATAAGGCATCACTGGAAGCAAGGGAGTGTTGTCCAACTCACACAGACGGGACGAAATGTGGCGAAATGTCAAACAGAGGAATTTGCGCAGAAATCATCGCACCTACCATCGATATCACAGTCAATGAGGTAAAGAATAATAATTGACCCTTCGTATTGATATAAATGGTTACTCCTGCTATTTAGAAATGCAAAAAAACTGCTGTGTTTCCTTTCATTTTTGAACCTAATACCATTTGTCCGTATTATCAATATATTAGGTTATACAACGGTGGTCAGCATAGAACTTCAATTCGTTATGTGAAGTAAAAAAAGGGAGTAGCCAACATTGTAAAATATTACTTCATTGAACCAAAACGTCCGCGTGAAATACAATTTTGGTCTGGGCGGTTAGCTTATTTGTGACCAGCTTTTTCATCCTAATGGATACACATTGTAATAGCAGTCATAACAGGACAACGGGCCGAAAGGAGCTTTTGATTGCCCGTGCTGTAAACCCTCAGTGTTTTACAATTCAATGTCGGGGAAACAACGTGTATATACTATCCAATCCTCCACGTTGTAATATCTGCCATTGCGATTCTCACTAAATATATTTTTCAGACGTTGGAACTACTTCTGGACGACCGAGCGTACTGGCCAAGAGCGTTCTACGATCGTGCTTGCAGTTGCTATGGCAACTTCGATGACGTCGACTGTTCGTCGTGCAAAGCTGGCTTCCAAGGGGAAAACTGTGACGTCAAATCCGCCCTGGCAATTCGCAGGAACTTCACTTCGTTGGAAAGAAATGAGATTGACGTAAATCAGATGAAAATTTATAAATGACTTACTATTTGATCCATAAACCCCTAAATAAAATATTTTATCTCATGTGACAATATATACAAACTAATTTTCATTTAATTCCCCAGAACGTCATTTCCGTGCTCGACAAGTCAAAACGCATTATCAGCGACAACTATGTCATATTGGTGACGTCATATGATCGAATTCTCCGAGGGGAATCACCGGAATTTGCAAACATTTCAGTTTACAACCTATTCGTGTGGATGCACGCTTACGTGTCACGTGACAACCTCGTTTTTCAGGGTGATGACGTCAAGGCCAGGTAATGACTTATTATGACAAATGATGGATTGCTTAAAAAACTAATTAAGCTGTAAATGTTCATGCGGCCTAATGGTTAGACCGATTCCTAAACGGCATTTGTTTAAAAGCGCAATTAGCGATAATCCCATCTGGGTTTCGAATCTCTAGTCCCACAAAAAATGAAATATTTTGTTTGCATTTTCTAGACTAACAAATGTAAATGAAGAGAATCGGGTTCAAGTAGCGATTGAGCTTCTAAAGGAAGATTTCGAGCTTGCAGTCGAGTCTGACGTTGATTATGCGCACGAGGTAAGTCGGATTAATCCAAAACTCCAGAAAGCATAACCTTATATGGATAGACTTTTAATTCATGACCGACAGTGACTGTGAAAAATTTCCCTTTAGTTGTGAAAGTGATTAACAATTTTGGTGGGTTAGTGCCTCCCCTTTAGCAGAATGGTTGCGGGTTGAAAACTTGTCGCTATGTAGTCGAATGTTTTCTTGAACAAAGCACTTAACGGACATTGACTGAACCTAGCGGATAAATGGGTTCTACTAAATATAAGGAACGTGTAAATCATACAAAGAACACTGCAATAGCTCCGGTAACCCGACGGTGGGCGCAAGGTGATCCGACGACTGTCCGTGTGTTAACCCCTTGTTTTCTCATTCATGGGGATAAACATGAATATTTAATTGTAATCTTAATTTAATTTATATACCCTTCAAATCTTAAACCAACTTACGTGCACAAGGGAATGTATTACAGTACTGTACATGGCACACAACGGGCGATTTCCAACATTAGAAGTCAATCGATCGTTATAAACTAAAGAACATAATAATATCTCCCCTTGCCTGATTGGGAACACGCGGCATTCTAATATATGTCCATCTTATAAACACCATTTAAAAAACAAACTCGACTGATCTAATCTATAATTCCCGCTGGGTTGGAACAATGTTTTATTTTTTAATTAATTTCCCTCGATATTCAGGGTCCGGCATTTCTTCCCTGGCATCGCTACTTCTTGCTCAAATGGGAGAAGGAATTACGTGACGTAGTGGTTGGTGACGACACTTTTACCCTCCCGTACTGGGATTGGAGGGACAATACTAATTGTGATGTATGTAACGACGCCATGATGGGCGATAACGACCCGGATAATGCAACGCTCATCAGCTTAGGGTAAATATCCGGGGTATCTGTATATCAACTTTTAAACAGACTTAGCGCATGCTTTGGTCAATTATCCATGACATCACTGTGGCGCACAAACCTTGTATGTCGATTTAAAAACAAATTATAAAACATTTGTACGGTCGTGTGTCCAAATGGTTAACGCGACCGATACATATACAGAATACTATACAATAACGGTCCAAGTGACGAGCTCATCATGGGTTCGCATCTTGGCTCAGTGAAAAACAAATTATAAAACATTAGCAATCCATATAGGCCGACACTGATTATCTGACAGCCCTGTCTTTCTACAAAATTTACTTTTGTTAGTGCTCCTTACGCTCGTCTTCATTTATATGCGCGATATTTTAAACTTAGTATATCTTCTTACCGTTTACTTTTTACAGCTTTTTACGTATGTGTGTTTATTGTGTATTGTATGGGGCGGTTACAAACATCCACTTTTTGTTTATTTCTTGTTATTATCAGATTGCGTATTTAATCCAGGCCCTGTCTAACCATATTGGGATTATTTAAAGGTTTTATTTGTTTATATGATTCCGAAACAACTCATTCAAATAATGTATTTATCTTAGGTCACCGATTTCAAAATGGCAAATCATATGCTCCAAGGGTAACGCTTACATAGAATCCGGGATCCAATGTACGGGGCAACCGGAAGGTCCTCTGCTACGCGACCCTGGAAACTACGACCCGGAGAAAATCAGCGGGTTGCCAACCTCACAAGAGGTCGAAAACGTCATAAAGATTCCGGATTCTTACGACACAGATAGCTTTGACGTGGCAGCCAATCAAAGCTTCAGGAATCTTGTCGAAGGGTTTGCAGATACCACCACTGGAGACGCTGGTGAGTCAAACCAGATTAAAAATAAATATTCAACTTATAAATTTAATAAATGCTTGAACCACAACGAGTAAGCTTGTTAGTTTTTTTCTGGTAGTCGTGGAAATCCCTGTTAAAGATTTATAATCGGTTATCGTGTTATAAGCACATCCTGTATTCCTTCACCTCAATATTTTTTTAGATTATTTTTACACATCTATAACATTTTTTTACATTTGCAAAAATTTAAACCTTGAGTATGAAAGTGAATCACATAATTACAGATCCTTCCATGAGCTACCTTCACAACGCTGTACATCTGTTCATGAACGGGACGATGTCGGAAGTTGCAACGTCAGCAAACGATCCGATATTTTTGCTGCATCACGCTTTTGTGGACAGCATATACGAACTCTGGTTGAGACAACGCGCACTTCGCGGTAAGAATTAGGATTTTGTGACGGAATGGCCGGTGAAAAGCTGGCGAAGTGATTTGCTAATTCAAATTCATTCACAAGAGAAAATGCAATTAAACCTTTAGTCATTTTGTCTAACATTTTTTTTGTGGGACGGTAGCTAAATGGTTAACTCTACTCAAATCTATACACAAAAAGCGGTAGCCGTATTTGATTTTGAAAAAAAAAACTTTTTTGGGTGCTTATACTGATTGATCTTATCGCCGTGGTGAGATCACATGATACAGCATAGTTACAACAACTGTAAGCTACGTGGTTAAAATCAGCTGTAATCTACTGAGTTAATTTGCATGGCCAAGCCACTTAGCAAAAGTTACATGAATCCGCTGTATTAATGGGTCGGACAAAAACTGTAGTAATGTCTTTAACGTATTTACCACACTAATATATTTTGGATAACCCGATTGTGGACAAGCGGAAATTCTCTCCGATAATATTCTGTGGGCAACCTCACTGTGGCAAAGATAATATGACGACCCCCATACGTTTACCACCACCGGATATAAACCTGATTATCCTATTTTATCATAATTTTGTCTCCCAGGAAATTTTGGCTCAACAGATGGAATTCGGCTGGGCCACAGACCGAATGATTTCATGGTCCCTTTCTTTCCACTTGTTCGTAATCGAGAGGGCTTCGCTAACACCTTCCAACTTGGTTACGCTTATGATTACATATTGGATGACGTCATCAATGACGTTGGAAGTGGTGATGAATTGGACAATGCGCTCCAAGTCGCATTCGATGGGTCCAGAGCAGATTTGGCAGGAAAAGTTCAGGATACGATTGGGTTCTTCGCACGTCCACCACAGGTGCAAAATTCCAATCCAATCTCGGCTCGTTTTTACGGAAATCAAAATGGGAAACGTAATTTCCGGTTGGTGCCGCGAACTTTTGGAGAGGGTGGATTCAGCTTGGATGAAAATCTTCCTAACGTAGTACTAACAGCCGGCGAAAGCCAGATGCTGCTGGCAGAAAACAGAGCTGCTGCTCTCGACGTCATATCGATACCCTCTAGCACTACCGTGTGGCAGAAAATCAAAGCCTGGTTCGCGAACTTGGGTCAAGCGTTGCGCAACTTAAGTCGGCGGGAAGTAGCGTGGCTGGTCATCGTCTGTTTGCTTCTAGTGGCGACCGCGTGGTCGTGCGCCTGCCTCTGTGGACCGAGGCGACAGAAGAACAGAGGTTGCTGCTCTTTCGCGTCGTGTACCTGTTGTTGCTATGACTACGGGCCACAGGAAGGGGAAGAAGTCGCGCTGCTGGAAACCAAGCGTGACGTCATAGTAAAAGGGCAACTAGTAAAAGCTAAGACGTACATGTGATGACGACCTGTGTCCGTTTGATGAAGTCATGTTTGAGATATCTTCACTCTATCATTGTATGTTATATTCATGTTATAGGAAATATCCATTTTCATTGTTTTTTTTCTTACAGTAAACGTGAAACCAATAAATTTAATTAAAAGTATGTTTTACATATTGTCTTTCTTGGCCACAAATGCTGATACCCGCTAGATATGCGATTTAAAAAGATAATTTTGCGTTTTGCTGATCAGTTTAAGTTTTATGGACAACAGTTGGCATGACCGTTTCATATACATTATGTTATAGCGGACGTACTACACGATCACGGTATCAAAACTTAGGCAGGTCAAATTCAAAACAACATAGTATGAGCCTGGGGCGACAGGACATTGTATCAGCCTGCACAGTTTCATTCACAATAATATTGTGTTAAAAAAGGCAGCACCTGTTAGAGATTTTCTCCGGAAAAGCTGACACCAAGCTGGAGGGGTGTAAGTTGCATGAGGCACTGTGTCAATTTAACCAACTGATAATAGATACGATAACCCAGTAGTCGACGCGTAATATCCTCACGACTACCTGTGTTTTAACATTTATTATAAGGGTGGGTCACGATCCACGCACTGGATTATGATACTATTAATATATACGGTGATCACTTGCGTGGTCAAAAAGGACGTCTACCTGTTTACTGACAGACAGCAAAGGAAAAAGGCGCAGTCACAGAGTCAGAGCTTATTATAAGACCAAGCCCGGTAAAAAGTAAGCTAGATTTAAATAACTCCAGATGACACCGCGGAACATGGATTAGGTTAAGACGGGAATCTATATAATGTGGTGAAATAGATTAAGATTTTTTCATGTTATGTAGCCTAACAACCCTACACGCGTTTATCCTTTGTTCGCATGATTCCTCATTTCCTTTCCCGTTTGTAACTCGAGTTGCTTTGCACAACAGCACACACAATATCGTCATTGTTGTGGTTTGATAACTCTATTTGTTGTTTTCGCATTACAACGCATAGCCGTGATATTATAGTTTGTTTACTTCAGTAAAAGTCGAAGATCACATCACGTATTACATCGGAAAATACCGGTGGCTACTGGGCGAAAAGAAGGCAGATGCCCTCGAGGTCACATCCATACTCTCTAGCACTACCAAGTGGCTGGCAAGCTATTTAAACCAAAATAACCATGGTTTAAATTTAGGTATCACGTTTTCGTTATACTGTATGCAACTTAAACATAGTTATTTTTAAGTTTTCGAACATTATACTATCGGGTTTGTTTAAATTACGCCCAGATCGATCTTGTTACAAAAAAGGCTCGAAAATAACCGTTGGACCAAAATAATTTTTTCTAACTAATTATTTTCCGAAATAAATATAATTTAATTCGTCGCGTAATAACGGAGATATTGGCGGGAATTTTTTTCGACCAAAAGGACTACCGTGTCTTAAGTAGGCGCCGAACAAGAATTTGGACCTTTATAATCTTATCTCTGTTATTATTTAATAACCCTTGTATATCTAACCAAAATCACTGGCATTTTATTTTTACTCACACCAAAACACATGTTGTGATTTAAAAATGGTATTTATTTCACAACAATAGGAACAACGATAAATTAAACGTTTTTACAATGAAATTAAACAAAGATAATTATGACATAGCACCCTTAATTAATTCGCGGAAATCATTAAACCCATTGTGTGGCAACAAAACCATAATTATGACATTTTGAGACGTATTTAATGTACCACACTACGTATTTTTTGAAATTGGTTGTTCGCTGTTTCTTGGCCTTTGTTGCGTCACAGTGTTCATTCAGCATAAATAAAGGGTCGCATCCGTTCGGTCCTTGCTTGAGCTTAACTTTTGTGATAATGTCATGACGTCATTTTTCTGGTCGCCAAACCTTGTTTCTAGAAATCACATCTTAATTTAAAAGGACAAAAATTATTTAAGCTTTTAAAACAAGCAAAAATACACCGATTTTCGCTGTATATATCAATGATGTAATAATTATAGTGATGGCGTATGGTTTATTTAAATCCGACATTGGTGGTAAAAAACACACTTACGTCTTCCCAGCTCTATGTCCACGTCACAAAGTCGTTTGTTCTTTTTCGCTGACTGGGACCAAACCGCCACTGTCAGGCGTCCGCGGTTGGCGAACGATGATGGAACTTTATGGAGAACTACATCCTTGCCAAATGTAACCGTTTGTGTTAGCTTCTTTGGTTTTGTTTTCTTTTTGATTCGTTTCATGTCACTATCTGGATTCTCTAATGTTCTGTAAAGGAAATGAAATAGAATTAAAACTCCCTGGAACTGGATAGAGGTGATAATCTCACAAGGGTTCTCTAGCATCCACCTAGAATAAAAAGATATTCTACCCCTTAGGTGAAAGTATCGTTTATGCTGTTCCGTTTTTGGCGCCATGAGCCCAGTGTCCAACGGTTTTCACATCGAAATCAGTCGCTTGTGGCGGTTTGTATCATTAAACAAGGCACTTGGCAGAATTCTAATGTGAATTCAAAAGAAAAATAAGTATTTTGTATAGACCACCGCACATAGTGCGAGATATTGTGGTAAAGATTTCAGTCTTTCCGGTTCAACATCTTATGATTCCAATATCAAGCATGAGTCCCATTAATTCCATAGACTTTAATTTAGAATTTCAATCGACTTGAAGCACAAAGAAAGGGGTTAAAAAAGTTTTATATCGAGGGTAATTTTAATAACAAAGGGTGTTTAAATTTAAATTCAGCCCAAGCGATACTATTCTCAATTTTAAGGACGATAACGGGCTCGAAACCGGGCAATGCAAGTTTACAAAGCCAACATTGACACATCATTGCACCAAGGGTTAACTTTTGCATAACTTACATTTTGACGTAAATTTTCGATTTATTGCTCGTTAATCCTTCGACGGTGCCGACATGGACACCAAAATCACCGACTGCGTCGTCATCGTTTTCATTTGCGATCCAGAGCTTGACCGCCATGCTGCACAGTGTTGGGGAGCCAGACAGCGACCGAGTGCCGTGAAATGCCAGTTGATTTCCTATCACCTTTATGGATATTGGGAATTATTTATTTAGGGTGATAAAATCAATCGCCCACTCTGTTAAAGTTATGTTTAAAAATTCTTCATAAACTCTGATGCTATTAGGTGAATATAGTGGTTTGTAAGAAATACGATTTTTTATTGTTTTAAAGTAAACGACCTAGGGGTATTACGATTTAGTAAAATTTGGGTATTTAACGTTTTTACTTTTTCGTAGTAACCGCAGGTAGGCGTGCAAAGGTTAGTTGTGTTGTGTATTAATATGCCCAAAAGGCATAATACACAAATACACGATAGTCAGTCTGATAACACTCGTTTTGGTATAAATAGAATCGCAGTAACGCACAGAATTCCCTGCGCGACCACAGCCCACCACGTGACGCGACATGAAGCCACAATCACCACCCGGGGCAATATATAATTATAACGAAGCTGTCTATACCTTAACAGTCGTGTCTTTCCGAGCTTTCGACGCGTCTTCTTTGGGTATTCGGAGTTCGTCTGTCTTTGTTTCCTTCGCATTTTCCGTTGTTTCATCGAACTGCTCCTCAATTTCCTCGGTCACTTTTTCTGGTTTTATTTCTTCTCTTTTTAAAGTGTTTTCTGTTGGCAAAATTGCAGTTGGATCGCCGTTACTCGGCGAACTCACTTTGCCCTGTTCAATTTCTTTAGTAATCGGACCAGTTTCTTCAACATGTAGCTGCGTTTCGTCTGTTTTTTTAACACTTTCCATCGGTGCTTCAGTTTTTCCACTCACACAGGATTGTCCCATGTTCGATGCTTCACTATTGTCAGCATTAAGTGCATCACAATACACATTCTCAGCTCTCATTGTGACATCAACACAGGAAGCTTGCACTGTACTATGGTGGGATGATTCGCACTGTGACGTCACATGTTCGTTTGTTACGTCTATCGTCTGAATATCGCTGCTGTTGTGGTCATCTACAGCGCAAGCGTTCTTTAAGCAGTCAGTATCGTTGGTGTTTACTACACCACTATCCGGTTTGGCGTTTTCACATATTGATTCACCGTTAACTCCCGCACAAGTGTCAACATCCGCAGTATTAATGTGAATTGCGTCATCACATGATATTGCTACCTCACACCGCTCCTCTCTCCTGTTATTCTCTTTGTTGATCTCTCCTTCCTCCTCCTCTTCGGTGATCGTGTCCATGGCCGGCGATTGGGGAATTCCCGAATCGTCACGTTGAACACTGTTCATATCCACACCGCTTTCGATAATCTTCGAGTTAATCAACATCTCCGATTCCATAGACCGCAGCTGCTGCTGGTAACTTGCTTCGTCCATGTTTTTCTCAATCAACGATTTGTTGGGTTTTGTTACGTCATAATCCTTCTTACTTTGCGTCGAAACTTCTTTTTGCGCTGCGTCGCCTCGATAATCGGTCTCACGTTCTGATTCGCAGGTTCCAGGATTCGAGCTTCCATTGTAATCCGACTTTGATCGCTTGACGCCATCCATATCAGGTGGTAATGGCGATTCCGACGTCACAGATGAACTGCTTGTTACGTCGGTCAAATCGGTCACGCACGAGTCGTCATCCGAGTCACTATCTGCGTATGCGCGATCACAAAAACACCCCCAGAATCTAAACCTTTATCTTCCACACTATTGTTAACTCCTCCAGTACTATCTGTTGAATCGCAACCAGCCTCGCATTCTCCACTCACGTTTTGAGTATTTGCGCTTGTGACGTCACAATCTATATTCTTGTTGCCCGGTTTTACGTCAGAGTTAATGGCTCGAGCCTTTGAAATGAAACCCTCCACAGACGACGAGACATATCGCGACAACTTCTTTACATGCCCCTTCCATCCTATAAAAGCAAAAGTATCACAAGTTATTGTAACGCCATATGAATCTGTATAATCTATTTATACGTCACAATGTCCAGTACAACAACATAGCAACATAACAATCGCACTTGCCTTCTTTCTTAGTTAACTTGTCCTTTATACAAGATTTAGCTTCTTTAACAGGTTTCCTGAAAAAAACAATAAATGAATAAAAATGCTCGCTGCCGACTGGATTTTCTAAGCAAATAAACTACCAAGTTACTGTGCAATTGAATACGGGTTTGAACTGAAAAACAAGGCGGTAATATAAAGCAAGGATAAGTGTGATTTAAGTATAACCTATTATTTCCATGCAACATGACTCTCAATAGTACATAATATCAGGGTAAATTTTCTATGAATAGTTGTGTCCGCAGTGGGAAAAAAACTTAACGCCCATAACTTACCTTCTAACGTTAGCCAGTACAGTTTCGCTCGCTATTGCTGCTGCAATATACGCGAACCCCGCATATATTAGCATCGACACCGCTCTATCCGCCGACGCCATAACATTTCCGTGCTTGGTTTCCTGGAGAATAAAACACAGCTTTATACAAATCCGGAATATGATGTTTTCCAAGTGCGACAATTCAGGTCGCACTTGACCGACTTGACGAATCTTCACCAAACTCAGTGTGACGTCATGAAACGGTAATTACGTCATCACGTCAAATCGAATCGCACCAAAAGCCACAGTGAGAAGCAACCTACACTTACCTGTCGAAAACCGCGCAAATTGATGTCACAATTTCCAAACAAACCGCGATGTGATTCGCTTGTTGCCAGGTACAGAGCTCATTCGTCATCACCGGGCACATAACCTTGGCTCCCGGAACCAATGATAACCAATCGATTTTACCGTAAATCCCGCATTTGAATGGCACCTATTGGTTCTTGAACATGATTTTATCTGCACCGGCTGAATGCCAGTTTTAACCTCCAAAAGGAATCAATATGTGGTCGTTTGGTACAGGTTTCGTACAGGTTTGCTTTGCTTCGTTATTGCCTGTAAATTACTCAATTGCAAAATACTGGTATGGCTAAACAGCAGTGCCCACGGGCAAAAAAGTTGATCGATGCCATATATATACATTTATATATAACACTTTTAAGATCACAACATCTTTGTAATTGCCATAAATTTATATACAAGATCATCTGAAGTCTTATATATTTCACTTATATTTTCAGTTGTAAATAAATTGGGGTGGCAAATCTATCGTAACTTATCAAAACACACATTTAATATGTAATGTTGGGCCTCAGCCAGTCGTCTATTTCAGCATCAGAGATTAAATATGGATACGATGTAAGGTATTCTTACAATCTCATTTGTGGTGGCAACAAAATATAAGTGTACATGGGCTTGCACTTGGTTAAAATAACATTGGTGTCGGTTCCACTATAGAGCCGCAAATCTGTTCACCACTCCATGAGAGTTACATTTTCGCATCTTTAAACTTTTCAATTAGTTTGGTGACGATCTGTGAGACTTAATTTAGGAAGTGTTCTACAAGCATTTAAATGAACCGAAGGTGTAAGCTTACAGTGTACGGGATATTGTTTGGATTAAAACGTTTACCCAATGCGATAATTCACACTTTAAATACACCACTGGCCGCAACACGCCCGAGAAATATACATACAACGAAAATATGACAATTTCTACTTTTGTTGTTGAGTTTTATTTATTTTTCCAGTCGTGCTATAACGACTGTTTTGACGTTTTTTTCTTTCCGTTTGGTTGCTACATTACAAATATGTTTTTCTTTAATAGTTTTTTTAAGGAGCAAAAACATTAAACTAAATTACTAAGCGATCTACAAGTATATCTAACGACACAACAAAAAATATTTATACTATCATAGCCATAGTATAAAAATATTCAAAGGCACATACCAGTTGGTTTTCATGCGCACATTGACACTTTTAACAGTTTTTTGTGGACGGTACCTATATGGTAGACTCTTTGTGGAGAAATATTTGTTATCAAAGATTAAAAATCACTTTTTATCTAAAGCCTGTTTTATAGGTGTTTATTATGTATTTCAATTTTATTAAAATTAGGATAGCGATTTTAAAGAAAAACTTAAAGCACCGTTTTTTACAATTTTATTATTTTTTTATCTTTTAATTTAAAAACAGCTTATAATTCTGATTTAAAAATACATACAAAATACCTAACCCACATCTTTTAAATAAAAATGTTTGGTTCTTAGACACTGTTTGGTAATGGTGTGCTACAAAATGGAAAATCATTTAACTTATGTACAATTATTATGTTTAACTCCCGTCTAAATGGCCATTTTAGTTTCCGATTTTCCCAGAGGCCTCATTCGACAGCTCGGGTAAGAGGCTGGTGTTTTGTTTACGTGCTGACGGGACCGATAAAATGCAACGGAATGGACAGGGAGTTTAAAAATCAAATTATTATCTCACCACACGTCTACGTGTGTTATTTTGAAACTGAAAACCGAAACAAAAACTGGGTTTTCCCAAGTTTTACAACCGGTTTGATTCACAACGGAAAGCGCTACAACAACAATGTGGCAGTTTATATCACAATTATCAATTAGAGTATTGTCTGAAGGATAATAATCATAAATCCCTTGTGGCGCCCCATAGCAACGCATATGATACAACAATGAGATTTATCTATAGATTAACCCTGTGCAATAATGCATAGATTGATACATCACAGGCCCGAGTTAATCTTATCAATCTGGAGCACGCAGCGCAGTCTAGATCTATAAACAAATAACATTTGCTGTGTACTCTCTACGTTCTGAGAACTACTATACAATACCGTCTGTGACGTAACAAAAGGTCGCCAGGTGAACAATTAAAGTCAAGTTCTGAAACAGATTTAAGTCGGAGATTTTCGAATTTTATAATTAATAATATTAAATGTTAAACTACTTCGCATTATTAATCGAAAAAAGCCTAATAAGACGTCACATAAGCCTATGATCAGTGCGAATCTCACGCTGTGTGATGTCATATAAACAAGTTTAGTGGACTATTGGCACGGAAATCCGGTTTATCCTGTGTAAACAATTTTATCTCTTTGTTTATTTGAAATCTTTTAAAAGTTGTTGAATTCAGATTAACTGCAAGTTACTTCAAGATTTGTGTAAATAATACAAATCAATGAACGCATTTAAACTAAGCAACCCACAAGATAATAATCATCTGGGTCACAGTACCACCGGGAAAGCCAGCTTTATTAAATTGTTGGTCAAAAGTCTTAAATTTATGTCGGTATTTGCTTTTCTACTCTTGTCACAACCGTGAAAATATTTCTGTTGTGTCATGCCACATGACTGTAAGCTTACTGACAGACAACACAAAGCAAATCAATAGCAGGAATTTCAAGAGTTTCTGCGGCCAGTCGGAACTGAAGGTCACTTCGGGTTGAAAGCTCATAGAAAACATAAACGAGAATCACTGAAGCGGACGAGGAAAAAAGGCACTGAACTTGATTAGAAGATGCAGAGCTGTCCCTTGCACATAGTTGACAGAGTGATACTAATGTCCCTGAGGCGAGCTTGTTGAACTAATATTGGTTGCAGAGGTTTTTAGATCCCTTACAAATAAAGTCGTCTTCGTGAAACCGTGGGTACAATCTTAGAATGAATCTTCAAAGGTGAGTGGACGACAAAAAACGTTTCTATTTTTAGTTGTTGTATTTAAATTTAAGTAAAACATGCAGAACTGTTACAATGTTGCATTTATTTCCCCCCAAATATCACAAATAAATAATCGTAATTAAATATTAATATTCAATGTGTTTTATTCATTAATGTTTGTCTTGGGTTTTTTTATGAACGCAAGTCGGTTAGAAAATGATTACTATAATCGTCAACAAAATTAGCATAGTAATTTTAGCAACCGAACTGCAAAACTCAGTTTGCTTTCAATTAAGGCGCTGGAAAAGCAATGATATAGTGTTAACCAAGCGTGATGTCTTTCATATACAAAGAACTCAACAATGACTAAGCTGGATGCATTATAACAAAAGTAAGGGTCAGTGAACCTTAAAGGCCCCCATTCCTAGTTTTCGGATTTGGGATTATGGATTTGCCTAATGTACAAATATGCGTCGAAGCTATCTCTTTTATATGGAAAGTTCAATTTGATATTCGTGTTTCGATAAAACTACTGCGAAATTCAGCTGTAACAACAATAAACACGCAAAACCACAATCTACTGAACTCATGGTATACAGAATACTCTATTGGGCGCACGCTTATGAATTGTCAATGTATTCTAATAGCTTATTGTGTGTTAATATATAGTTTGAGATGATTTATCACGTTTAAAGATTTGGAGTTTAGAAGGCGCAGTCATATTGTTTGTTTTCCCGTTTTGTTCGGGCGTTTCAGCAGTCATCTTTCTGCGGCCTATCCGGTTGGTTGGCGAAAGCCGCGGTGTTTGCATTGTGTATTATTCGCGAATGGCCGTGGCTCAGACCCGGTTTTGTTGAAGTTATCAAAGTCCCGTAACGTATCTGTCATTGTGCGGTTAATATAAGCGGAATTTAAAATCGTTACGAATTTTGAAAATGAAATCGGATAAATAGCTAAAGTCACGTAATCCACGCGTAATTCCGAGCAAGAAATCTGGCTAGTTTCAACTGGGTGGTCTGGAAACGTTACGGACATTCCCGCATATTTTAAACATCTGCAGCACGGTTATATACTGTAGGTAAATTTTTGAGCAAGAATACTCGTCCTTTTGTTGCGGTTGTTTTTTTAACTCCGTGTCGCTGACGCACTGTCGAACGAAAACTGTTTCACTTCGCTGAGATTTTCGACAAGTGCTGACTTTAAGCCTCAACGTATTTGTATAAAAAATTTACGGTGGGTGGAAATTCTGACTAAATCTTATGGCGTAGGTTGCGTTGCGTGCGCAATACTTTGGAATTTCTTGTTTGCATCTCGGGGTACGAGGAATCCACATTGATTGATTTAAAAGTCGTGACCGCCAGGCAACTCCGGGAAATCTGTATGAGTTTTACCTCATTTCCATACGCACGAGCGGGTTTAGTGGAATTGAGTTTTTTGCAACTCATACCAGCATCCACTAATGTTAGTGGAGCAATTAATGTTTATATGGTTCATAGTCTGATACAGACTTGCAGGAGAGGATTTCGAATACCCATATACCTTCCGCCTATAATTTGGCTAGTTCCAATTTCACCCTTTCTTTGGCATTATATTTTTCTCTAGTTACTTTAACTGTTTACCCATTTTTATTGCAATTTATTAACAGCTAATAATCACCACATTTATTTTAGGTAACCAGTATATATTGTTGATTTTTGTTTGTATTTTAGGATGCAATGTCCTTCTTATCTCATTATTGTTATATCCGCTAAGTTTCGCCGAATTGGACCGCTATTTGCTCACTACACGTATTGCGCCCACGCAGTGTGCATAAGTGCATTCCGTTTTAGTGTTGACTGAAATAAAGTTTACGACCCCGGCTGACGCATTAAAAACACCTTTCGTACTTTAAAATTTTATAACTTTATCTCTTATTTAGATAAACGACCGTCACACACAGGCCGATTTTAGTTTGGTTTATGTTTTATTAGTTTATTTAATTAAAAAAGATATGTATATAATTCTCATCATGCAGTATATTGGACAAGAAACAGAAAGGACGACAGAACCACAGTTGTCAAAACACACCAACACAATAATTGGAAACAAAAGTAGTATATATAAATGCTAAAACTGATCAAAAAACCTACGCAATATTTACTACACAATAATGTGCGTAAAATAGAATAAAACTAGTTTGATAAGGTAAAATCTTGGAAGAAAAGTGTTGATTAAAGTAGTAGCCTATACATATACCAATTGAATTTAAAAGATCTTAAAAATACACCTTATATTTCCTGTGCAAGATAAAAACACTTGAGATTTTTAATTTAGT
>CH002044.1:1795460-1871041 GCA_000149265.1 Ciona savignyi | reverse complement strand
GGGTAATATAAGCTTCATTACATGTTGCTTGTTTTTTAAATATTTTTGGTAAACCGGGTATTTATCGAGGTTACAAGCGGGTTATACCACAATTGTCGGAAATCTTATTGAAAGTTGAACAATGACAGTATGAATCGGGGCAGGAGGTGTGAATGATGTTAAAATTTCTTTATATTTGAATTCGTAGGTCAGGGCGACTTAAGCTTCTTGTGTGACACCTTTAAATCTATTGATTGTAAGCTGGCTTTATCATTAACAGGTTTGGACACGCTTAGGATTGTAAACATAAAATCAGAGAAGCCTGCATAGACAGACTTGGTCACTGACTACGTGCATTACGGTTGTAGTCTACTCACTTAGTTTGGCAAACACCTTGAATCCCATTACCGATCTATTGGCAAACATGAACTAAAATATTTTTGTCTAGACTATATGGTAAATACGTTTGGTTGTAAAATGTAACTTATCCTGCATGTGATCTTAGTTTAATTTTATGCTTTAAAGGATACCTACCTTACATTAGACGGCAATAATATTTGTTACAGGCCAACGGTGCTATTTTAATTTAAGCCTCAGCGCGCACCGACACCCGTTTAGAAGTTGGTGTAACGAAAATTTTCTCCTGTACTTAGATTTGGGGGAAACGCACGCGATGTGTCTTTTCGAAAACAATTGAATTCCCCCACGAAGTTTAATATTTCGTGCACTGTCTGTGCATAGGCACTCTGTATGAAGAGTCTATGCCTCTATGGTGTGTGTAAGTTGAAATATCTTAGGGTAGAGTCCTTTCAAATATGGCCTGTCATTTGTTTTGGGGGGATTTTCAGGTCTGTTTTAATCAAGGAAACAATTTAACCCAAGTTGAATGGTGAAACCAATTAGTTCATATATTTTAATCTGTTGACACCCTGCCTATAGGTATTTTTGTATAATACTATTTTAATCCCGAAACATGTTAAAATTTGTTTTGGTAACGACTGTGTTTAAAATTGTTCACTATTTGTTTTACATTTTTACGTTCACTGGTATAAAACGTGAGTGTCTTTTATATATCTATTTGTATAAATATATACGTCCATTTATGTGTGGCCTATACATATATACGTCTATATACTATAAATTAATAATGGATGACAATTTCTATGGTAACAGGGCAAGCAGGTATTTTATAGTTTTACCGCAGATTTCTGTGTTGTTCAAATCGATAGCGTAACACCGATTTCTCTTTAATTTACGGGAACGTATTTTTACTTTCCATAAAATTCGCTATTAGTGACGATAAAATTTTCAAAATTTATAAAATGAAAAATAATCCATATTGCGTAAATTGGCATTAATCACTTTTTTGTCGAAATATTTTTTGGTAGCATTTCCGTAGCATACACAGAAACCTCGGTTTAAAGTGATAATGCACCGAACGTTGCAGTGTAAACAAAAAAAGCAAAAACAAGTTCTGGTGATTTAGATTACTTTGCTGGTAAATTAAATAAGATTCCAGGTGTCTACGGCATCTTGCCGGTAATTTTAGGCCGATCTGCGGACTATTTTAAAACTATATTGTCCGACCCGTTGGTCTAACGGTTAAGTGCGTCGCCTTTCAATCGAAAGGTTGCAGGTGCGAAACTGGTCGTTAGCTAGTAGGTTGTGTCCTTGGGCAAGGCACTTTACGGACATTGCCTGAACCCAGCGGATTAATGGGTTCTACCAAATTGAAGGAACGTGTCTATCATATACAACACACTGAAATAGCTCCGGTAACCATGGGCGCGAGGTGATCTGACGATTGCCTGTGTGTTAACCCCCTTGGTTTTCCCATTCACGGGGATAAAGATGAATATCCTATCCTATAACATGCTGTAGGAATTATAACTTGTGGACTGCTCAGTATTTGGCAGCAGGATGTGAGAATGTGAATATGCAGGTAGCTTTATAATACTGCCAATCGTCAGATTACTAAAAAAACAATACCAGTAATAATTAAAAAAAAATAATAATATCAAGCTAAATGTTACATTGTATGTGATCTTTTCCTAAAAGTGCTAAGCTTTCCAGATTTGCCTAACATGCTACCAATGAACAAACTGCGGTGGACTCTGCCAACTAAAACCTAATTTCTGTTCTTTTTTGCAGAGCTACAATGAAAAGTGAATCTGATAAAAGTAAAGATGACCAAAAGTTTGGTTGTGCCTACAAACTGAAACAAACGATGCACTTAGATTCAATCTCATGTTGTGGGAAAGGTGATCGTCGTAAGCTGTGCGAAGACTCATTCAACAAATCTTCATTGTAATTATTTTCTTAATCCTATTCCTTAATCATGATCAGTACTGTACTGGTGTTTTAAAGTAGCTCTTAACATAAAAATTAATACATTTTTATAAATGTGATATGTTAGATTACTGAATATTTGTTATTAATTTAACCATTTTTTGTGATAATATGATAGAAATATAGGATACTGGTACTTATGTGCTTGGGTCAATAACACTCGTTATAATATTTTTGGTTAGGGTGCCATGTTATTGAAGTGTCTTGTAAATATAGTTGAGCTATGCAATTCATTGGATCGTGGCACCGTAGGGTCTTGCTCTATGACTCAGTAAAGAAAGTGGTGATGGTAAATATTGAATAAGGCGTATGCGCTGTTAGAACTTGTGTCATAACCTCTAGGTCTAGGTCATGCACTCAGATTTATTTTAGCTTTAAGCGTTATTTGTTCCATTTAACATTTTTGGTTTTTAAACAAGGAAGGTCCCGATTTAATTTAAAAAATCTTAAATTTGATTTTTATTCACTTTAGACATGGCGATGTGGAAGCCACACAATCAGTAACGTTTTCCACTGACGAGAGAGACCGGGCAGGAATGTGCGGCCCAGTCCCATGGTCCCTACTGCCTATCCTACTTAGTATTACTTCAAGTGTGGGATTTGTTTCAACGTGAGCTAAGCTTTAAAATATGTGGTGTATACTTAAGTTGGTTCCATTATCGTGAGCTTTCACTGTAATTATAAGTAATAACTTTTCCATATTGGGTTTGGTACTAATACAACTTAAGTATTAAACAGGGGCAATAAAACGGTATTCTCACTTTTTATGGTACATCCAATGCATAATTTTTTGTAGCCTTGCGGCATAATGTGGTGCAGTGCAACTTAACTTTGTAAATAAAATTTTTTTTTTCAGTTACTTTTTTGCGAAGAGCAACTGCCACACAGAGCGATGGATATTTCCTTATCTCAGGTAAAAGGCCAGAATCATTTATTTTATGCCCAATAAGGCAGTGTATGATAATACAAAATAAGGTTTATTTTGTTTCATCTTTAACGACCATAATTTTAACTCACTCAATCTGTTTTGGCAAAAAACATATTGATGCCACATTTATTATGTCTTTGATGCAAAGTGTGCATGAAGGTCACTGTGGTTTGTCTGTCACAATAATTGGTGGCAGAAATTTATGTTATAAGTTGTCTGTATGCATGGTGCAAAAAAACTGAGCAAACAATCATTATTCACTAAAATCTATGAATTTTGAGAGATTTAAACATATATTTATTCTTCAGCTACACGGGCACTGAACATCCAGAATCAATGGTTTTTGGCCTCATTTTAAACACTGAAGGATTTTTTGGTGAGTCATTGACAAAAATACAAAGTTTATCGTATATTGCATTACAAGGTGATATATTTACCCAGTAGAAGTGTAGTATGGTGACCTGGTAATGGCATTCTCATGATTGTGCCTTCTTACTCAGTCTATAATTTCACTTTAATTTTTTTGGTTACTAAATTTTACATACCGTTACCATTTAGTTATTTACCAACATATCAGCATGTATAACACCCAAATATTGGGTATGCCGTGAAAGTAGGGATGCACAAATTTGATCAGACTTTTAATTGTTTTAATCTTAATTTTTAATCTGGCCTTTTAAAAATGAATTAAAAGGATATAACGAAAGTTGTTTAATCAGCAAAAAATAATGGCTGACTGCTCCCTTCTATAAAAATACCTTTCTTGCACTTTGCTTATAGATGATGACAATTTTTATTCTGGGTTAGAATAAGAGTTACCATAAATTTTATTTCAAATCCAACTTTTTTTCCCAGTACTCAGCAAATGAATTTTAAGATTTAGAATCAAATTCAATCTGATTCAAATCATGGATTTAGATTCTGTCTATAGTATGTTTAACTAATACCAGCATGTGAATATCTTTACAATGTGTCATGCTGGGGTGAATTTGTATTTACAGGCATGACCATTGTTTTCCTTGCGTGGAGATATTACCGTCACATGGGCCAACGGGGCACTTTAAACCAGGTCGCTGTGGTATTTGGATTGCTGAGTTGTTTCGGGGTTATTTTGGTTGGAAACTTTCAGGTGAGTTTAAAATAAATAATATTTCCCTGGTGGTTTTACACATGACAGAATGTTTGAGTATGCTGAAAGTAAATAAAGCAAGGGCCTTAAATCAAATTCAATGTCAATACTTTAAAAGTGCAGTCGCTGCTATATTGCTCTTATTATCTCATGTCATGTTTAGAAGTACTTAATGAATGTCTACAGGTAGCCTAAAGGTTGTGTATTAAACCTAGCCACTAATTATAAAAAAAAACTAGTGGACTTGGTCAAGTGATGTTGCTTTTAGTTCATCATGTTGCTATTGCTGCTAAACTAACATACCGGTACATACTTTCAACCCCATTGTAAGCCGTTAAAAGCCTGAGTAAGCTGTAGTGGAACTGTTTCCTAAAAGCGTCTTGTAATTCCATTGTTTATGGTGCATTATGCTGTCAAGCGTGTGTTCACCATGTATTCACTGCTGTTATTTAATCATATAATAAAAAGTAAATAGAAACTGGGTAAAAGTTAGAACAATTATTTTTAATATTCCGGAAATTAGACTTCTTTGATTATAAATACTTTACCAACTAATTTCTCTTTTTATTAGGTTTCCAAGGCGAAAGTGCCGCATTACTCCGGCGCTGGTTTGGCATTTATCGTCGGCACAATGTATGGCGTTGCGACAAGCGTGTTGAGCCGACGTGCATTTCGTACCGCGGAGCCACCAATGCGCTATGCAACTTGCGTCATGGTTGCACGGTTCACTGCAGCTGCTGCCATGGTACTGGCGCTTGTTTGCTGTAAGTGCATAGGAAGTTATATTGACCCAATTTAAACTATTGCATTAGAGCAATGCTTATTGAGTGATTAGTTTATGCACCGCGCACTTTATTGACCTGGGCAGAGAGAGCATCTGAAACCTTTCCTGTTACTATTTTCTCTTTGTTAGGATTATATTTTACCATACTACTACATGGCCGAATTCAATTCTTTAGGAGTCACTTTCCAAAATGCGCCAACACCATGTTTTTTCCTTTAAAAGATTGTCAATGATATTTTATCAACCTTACTTTCTTTCCACCAGTGTCCTGCATTGGCATATACAAAAAGGGGACGCATGGACTGGGAACTTCGGTATGTATACCTTTATTCATTGAAATAAATATCTGACCAGTAACCATTGTGCCACACATGTGTATAGGCTTTGTTTGCACAGTATTGTACGTTTAATTGTAAGACGGTCTGTTTCGTAATGGTGCTTTACTCAATTTGAAATGTAATATTTAATTTTTAAGTTTTTTTTTGGGTCATACATTAGGCATTTTGGTGAAAATATGGCACGTTATAGTTGTGGTGGTATCAAGTTACAAGTTCAACAAAAGGGATCCGGCATTCGGGCATGTTGAATTCTGACATTTGCCTTTGTTATGCAGTGCATTTTTACCACCCACAAGGATAAACATGGATTGTTTATTCATACTTCTGTCTAATAAATACCAGGGTATGATTTGTAGACTATACTGAAGAAATGTAGAACTAATAAGACAAAAAATTATTATCATAACCATGGTCGCTGGTGAATTATCGAATTCAACCAAGAAACTACAACATGTTCTACAAGCCATTTATTCGGCGAAATCTTCAACTGGTCTAATTTAAATAACAAGGTTTAGATTCCTAACCCAGCGGCCAGCCTAATATAAAAATTAATAAAAACCACATTTGAACTGACTTAAACCACAAATGCCCATAATGCAAATTTCATGAAATGTTGAGGCCTAAACATATATCCAGCCTATACCAAACCACCTTTTATTTCCCAGGAATACATCAGGAACATATCGCTAACCACAGCTAATGGTTCTTGTCAAGAACTTCTAAGCCTCATACCGGCATATGTTAAAGTGGTTGACCTGATGGGTTCGCTGACAGAGTGGCTGCTGACATTTTGCCTGCTCGTCTGTCTGAGTTTGTTCGCGTATGAGTTTAAGGTAATCAGGAATCTGTCATCTGCTGATTGGTGTCAAGCTGTTATTATTTTGCGTTTTTTAAATATACCCTTGTTCTGTGCAGCGACAAAATACCGCTCAGCGCTAATGCAACCTCACTTTATAAATGCAATATTGCCCCTCTACTCACTTTAAAAACGAAAATGTCTTTTGTCTTTTTGAACTACCCTAAAAACATGTTAAAACGTTCTGTGTAGTAACTTCTTGCAAATTATGTAGTTTATGACCAAGTGCGCTCTAAGCTATTAGGAGAATTTTTCAAAAAGTGACCAAACATTTTGTTTTAAATACAGGCCTTCAAAACTGTCAAAGTCTCTCTACTGACATCAAATGGGCCGATGTGCAGCAACAATAATTGTTGTCAGAAGAAAGTTTCCAGTCTGCGATCAGCCTTACCCCTTGTCATCACTGATGATGCAACACACATACTACTGCCCACTAGTGGAGGTGCAGCAGAACTGAACAACAGCCGAGAAAATAAAATAATTTGCGAGTCGACTACCTCAGCAAGCTCCAGCATTGAACTTATAAACTTGTTGAGGTTAAATAACAATAAGTCGGCAGGTTTAACACGCTCGTTACCAAATTTATTAAACACCGATACCTCATAGCACATTGCGCCGCTGGAAAATTTCTTATGTTTTGCCCCTATTGCCAAATGTTTTATACTGCACTGAACTTCTTTATATGCGAAGCGCCTTATCCCGTCTTAGTTGCCTTATTTGTTTTATACATTATTGTTGTGTCAAGATCTCAAATTCTTGGCTTTCTTCAACCTATGAAATAAATCCTGACAACATCCATGATGCAAACTTCGATGTTTTTATAAATTTCACTCTTCCAATAAATAAAAACAAATATAAAAAACAGCAGAATGCATGATTGCTAAGACAGGAAATGTAAAAAAATGTGTGTATCAAGAGGTTTTCATTATTTTACAAGCTTTTAAAGCTGGGGATATGCAATTGGTGCGTTTTAATTTGATTCTACCAGTTTTCTTCACAGTGGCAATGGGAACATTGGTTCCTGAAGTGGCAGACGTATTGCTTTGGCCAGATGAACATGTTGTAACTTTCTTTAGAATTATATTTGGACAATTTTCATTCAATTCAGGTGTATTAGAAAGGCGGGATTCCTTGTTACAATTCGGAATGTTTTGCAATTTTTCCTTCACACTGTTCTTAATCGTACCGGAAACTGATTGTTTCGCTAATTGTGACCGCCTTTTTAGTTTATCCATTTCAGACATGCCACTACTTAATTGGCATGAATGTTCAGGGGTGTCTACTTTCTCAGATTGAAAAGTAGTTAGGTTCATAAATTTTTCTTCCTTTTTGTGACGTTTTTTCGTTGTATTTCCTCGACGATTGTCACGAGGTTGTCGCCGTGGTAACGAAGCACAGTTTAAGAAGAAATGCTGCACCAACTGAGATTGTGAATTGCGGATTTTATCCAAAGTTTCAGCATCAATTCCATGCTAAAAACAGGTGATGATTATTTGATAAACTAGGACAATGAATTTAAAAGACTAATTATCGTAGTAGAACATATTTCCAGTCGAAATTGAAATGGTGTTGTTGTGTGTTTTCATAAAATTCAAACAGACCAAAATTTCTGGTAAATTATAGTCTACTTAGAAAAGGCAAATATCATAAAATGCCTGCATAATTTAACAACATGGACAGGTACACATCACATTGGGAGGTGTTTTTTGGAACAACTTCTATGGTTTGTGGCGACAAGTACATACGGGTAGAATATGCGACTTTGTTTAACTTGGGGGTGGAAAAATGGGGCATTATAACTTGGCTAATTGATAGATTATCTCGTTTTTGTATATAGGATTGCATTGTGTTGTATATTGATTCACACATTCCTATAATTTAGTAGAACCCATTAATCCGCTGGGTTCAGGCAATGTCTTAGTGCCTTGACCAAGGACACAACTGAAACACCAGATTAACCCATCGGACTAAATGGTAGAGATATAATTGTTTAATCCTTGCCAAAGATACATGTGACTAGCTGCTAACGGGTTTGAATCATTTGGTTGACATCTGACGCTCTATGAATGACTCAACTGGACAGACTACATGTGAAGGTGTATGGGCAACACAAAGAGGAAAACAACTCAATAAGAGTAGACAAACTAACCTTGACCCAAACACTAAATTCAACCACAAAAGTAACCCTAAACTTTATTATAGTGTAGTTTTTCTCCTTCCCCCGTTTAGCTTACTTTCCTGCCAATATGCCATGTTTGCATGCAATTTTATTTTGCAATGTTATACTGGAAGTCTAACCTAACACTAATATCTCAACGCCTAAATCTCCACTTGGTTGATCTGGTCACAACACAATCCCAAACCAAAAACTAAGCTGAGTTTTGACACTACCAGCATATAACCTTTAAATTAGTGTACAGTTTTCCTTTATGGCTATTGTGCCCTTTTATCAGGCATAAAACATTACGTGTTTCAGCATTTATTATTTAACAACTTTTAGCAAGCTGGCTCTGTCATTATTTTTTTCTAAATCTGTTTAAAAGTAACATATTCTGCTAGACGAAAAACACCATATAAAAACTCGGCGGTAAAATCTACTAACAGCAATAAAAAAATAGTTATACACGACATAAACATAATAAACCTTTCTTAATTTCTCTTCCAAAAATAGGGAAGAAGTAGTTTCTGGGAAAGTGTAGCTGAGTAAAGCATCTTCTTCCTCCTCCATTTTAATTAGTAAGGTGTGTTCACTGTGTTATAATTAATATGGAAAGTACCTCCACAACCGCACAACGCATTTCCGCAACACCACGGTTGATTTGTCACGTGCTTGATAGTAAAAATGCAAAATCATAGAACAAGAAAATCAGCTGTACATTTTAACCCGAGTCGCTAAAATACAAATTTAAAATTTCTAACGTGAAGTCGTTTTTTTTTATTTTAAGTTACACAATTTTACAACACCGTTTATAGTAGTCACTCTAACCCACAATAGATAACATGTAACCCATGAAGATTACTGCACCTAACTTTTTTATATTTGTTTATTGTGTTGTTATTATTTCGGTTTGCATATAACAAAACACATTTTTAAAGACCAAAAAAGGAATAGGATAGGAAAGGATAAGATAATTATGTTTAGCTTCGTGAATAAGAAAATCAAGTAGACTAACACACGGGCAATCTTCACATTCTCTCGCGCCCACCGTCGGGTTATCGGAGTTATTGCAGTGTGGCGTGTATTATTCACACGTTCCTTCAATTTGGTAGAACCCATTAATCCACTGGCTTTGGGCAATGTCCGTTAAGTGCCTTTAATTTGAAGTGCATAATCCTCAGCAGTCCTAAAATATCGGCTGAAAAAGAATAATAGACACTAAAAATGCACAAAATTTGGATTGGGCCATTGTGCTAACATTTTTTGTATGTTTTTTTGCTGAAAACGGTTCTGGGTAAGTATGAGGCAACCGCATCTTTTTGAAATCACGTTTCGATTAGTAACTCACGGACCAATTAGTTTCTGCTTGCAAAAATAGATATAGACAATGTAGGCTATAAAATACAGCCGGTGCGATTAGAGATCTAGGGGACCTGAACGTTTCAGCCTAAAGAAATCAATGGTGTATTCTGCCAATTAGTACTAACACTTCACCGACACTGTCTAGTTTATTTCGTTTTTGGTCATTAAATCGACGGCTTTTAAAAAAATGGCACATTGTTTAACTTAATGAAAACGTTGGAAAAACGGCAAAACGACAGTCTTACGTGTGGTTTTATATTATTAAAACGGTAATTGGTTATGGGAAGTGTAGTGTAATAAGCGCTGATTAATAGTTAAATAATTTTATGAATAAAGGAATTAATATTTCGATTTGGGTTCAAGAGCATTTTAAAGAAATGATATCACAAAATAACAAAATCGGTTAAATAATAAATCGGAATACTTTTTAACTTGACAAATTAAAAAAAATTACTGTAAAACATTTTGCTATACAATAGACAATTTGTATCCATTTCTGATATGGACGAATGTAACAGGGTGAACGTATCTTCCTACTGCATGTTAGACATTTTTACTTAAGTCTGCTTAAGTCTAACAGGCTAAAAAATCGTCAATTTTAATCACATAACTACTATATACAAAAAAAAACACGGACGAATAGGTTTATATATAAATTACACGAAATGCAAAACAGCACAAAGATAAACCAAGGAAGCGTCTACGTCAAAACGTTCCCACCCCCGTTGGCGGCTATTTTCGTGGTGATCCATGGAAGGAAATGATGAACGTTGGTGTAAACACCTGGATACCTTGCTCTTGCGCAACCAATGCCTGGGAACATTGGAATTAGTAAGTGGTATTACTCGTAAAATCAATACAAGCATAGGTTTCACGACCGCGCCTTCACTTTTTTCGTTTGCATTATAAGGTGGCGTGCTATCGTGTATTTTTTACACTTTTATGAAAGGTATTATTTGTGACCTTAAAATAGGGTAGTTTTAAGAAACAAAACCGTAATATTTTTCTATCCAGTAGCTTGGTGGGCCTGTGTGTCGCCTTTTACTTTTATCAGAAATTGCCTAAACCCAGCGAATAAAGAGGTTTTACTAAAAGCGAAGGAACGTCCCTTACATTTTTTCATTAACGCTTTACAATTTTCCTCACGTTTTTCCATTCACGAGAATAAACAGGAATATCTTATCCTATGCTACCCCATCCTAATCGATGGTGACATTGGGCAAGGCACTCAGTGGTTAGGAGATTTGGTATTCGACACCAATATTGTTATAGGTATGTTCTAGGCAGAATTGCTTTGGAAAATTAAAGAATAAATCTTGTTTTCTGTCTTACCGAAACTAACGATTCCAACCAGAGCATATTTCCCCTCATCGTTCCTACACACGTAAGGTCCACCCGAATCCCCTGTGCACGCGTCTTGGCCGCCAGTCTGAAATTTTACGGCGTAACGAAATGAGGAAAAAATGAACACCAGAATACGATAGGTTATTCGCGTGAATAGGAAAACTCAATGAGCGTTAACACATAAGCAATCGTCAGATCACGTCGCGCCCACCGTCGGTTTACCGTATCAACCCTAAAAAAAATTAGTCTTATTCCAGCATACAGGTATCACCTCTGTGCGGAAATTCTAGAGTTCGTATTTGTGAAATAACTCACCCTTAGCCCTGCGCAAATCATGATGTCATCAATAAACAGTTCGTGCTTTCTGTTGTATCTTGACTTGCAGTACTTGTTACTCTTAGTAGGTAGTGTCACCCACATAAGATTGGCTGCAGCGGCTGTTAAAATATTTGATGAATAACATAGGACTTGGATTAAAAAGCCCTCAAAGCTTATATTTTTTATCTCCGGCGATGAACCCATCCCTATCAATATAAACATAAAAATTAATATTGATCAGTCAAACATTAAAAAGGACATTGGGTTATTTTTATATTACAAAAGGTCGACCACCATCGGTTATTTCAGAACCATTAATATTAAAATTTCGATTCTTGTCTTTTAAAGTTAAAACATTGGCCTTTATTAATTAGGTCAATAATTCTTATTTTAAATCTTATTGGGCAACACTGCTCCGTTTTGTATGTTGCTGTTTGTTTTCATTTATTTTTCATTGTGTAGGTTTGGCATGACTTACAACTCTGTCCCAGGGAGGTGTTGGTCACTCCCCATCCGCTCACTTGGCAAAGCTCCCCCTGCGATTTGATTGGAAATCTTTCGTCTGGCAAACAGGCAGGTTGGATGGTATCACCGTACCTGAAAATGTATTGAAAGAGCGTTGTCGTAGTGAATACTACAAATCCGCTTTAGTACACGTGTTCAAAGTTGAAGGATTGAAAACCTGCTTTTTTGTGGATATGGCCTAAATTCGGTGGTTTAATAAATTTAAATTAAAACCGTAGAAATGTTTCAGTCATATAAGATACACAGAAGTAGCTTCACTTACACAAGCTAATATAACGATTATCTGTATAAAATCGCTCCCCTCGTTTCCCCATTAACCATGAGCATCCAATATATCTAAGAGTACCGCATGATTACATACTAGATCTAAGCTAAACATGAATATTCTTTTCTATAGCTGTGTAAATACCATTACCGTGGCTGCTATGATGTAAAACAACAGCATGTACCTGGCGCATTTTCCATTAACACGAGCCAGTTTAAGAAGCGCCAAATCGTGTCTTGCTGAGGGGAAAAGTGTGTATTCTTCGTGTATGATCAGGCGCTCTATGTCAAAGTCTTGCTCTGTTCCGTCGTTTACTTGATTGTTCAAATCGCCAACGCGAACCGTAAACAGTGTAGCATCACTGCAAAAAAATAAAATTTGATGTAAGGTCTATAATATACTAATTGGTTCAGCGGAAGGGGTGTAGGATCGTCAGATCAGAGGTTGGGTGATCGAAATCTACAGCTAGCTAGTAGAGTGTGTTTTGTGGCAAAATACTAGAAGTTTATTATATTGCCTACAAAATACTAGAAGTTTATTATATTGCCTATATAAACACATTGCAAAAGCTTCAGTATCTCTGTAACGGATATGTGCTATCTTACTTATGCCACCCAAGGGGTAGTAGCTGCTACGCGTGACATTTAGAGTTGCACAGGTTTTATTATTTTACGTGTGCATCGTATGTTCAAGTATTCCAGAAACCACTCCGCACAGCAGTACAGGATTAAAATGTGACATTTTAAGTTACCTTTCCATGAAGCAGTGAGCTGCTGTGAGCACCCAACATTCATCGATCAGGGTTCCCCCGCAGTTGTGGATAATTTCATTTCCATCCGCATCGGATTGGGGTTCTCTAAACCTTATACTCACCTGAAATAAGAAAATATCGAATAGATACCTGTATCAATGGCCGCTGTATTTAAACAGCCCTGATTTTGTATGGCGGAATAAGCAGAATTCTATATAAAACAGGGAGTGTTAACCACCAGCGACCCCGGGAGTGTAAACAACAGCAGCGAAGTGCCTTGCCTGGGTATAAAACCACGAAGAATGGTTGTAAAAATTTTATAATCACCTGCCAAGGAAACTGCCCTTCTAATGCCTCCACTCCGTTTACAATTCGTCCTTCATTCTCAGTACCCCCCGCTGCTATTCGCATGATATCCTGAAATATTCGTCATCAGTTAGTGACGTCATGATATTTAAATAACATGTGGTATTTACGTCAACTGAAGGGATTTGAATTCGTCCACAGTTCGCAACCGTCCTCGTCTGAGCAGCTGCGAAAAGGTTAGTATTTTAGAAGAGTTGTTAGTGTAAATGGATGTTTTAATTTGGTTTAGTTTATTTTTTGTTTCCACGATGAAAACACAAATCTGGACTATTGAAAAAAATGGAAAACGGGAACAAACGGTAAAACGACAGTCGTTAAAACACGTCTAAAAATAAACAATAAATTATTAAAATTCGGTAAAATAGTCCTGATTTATGTTGCTTTCCCATGTAGATCAAGTGTTAGAATGCGAAAAATCAAACGTGTGGTAAAAACGAAGCCACACACAGTTGACCATCAGGTGTGGTTTCACCAAGGGTATGTTTCAGCCACAGCTTTTGACCCATAAACGACTGCTCGTCAACGACTTAGCGTGTGTGTAGAACCGGCCCTTACACCAACCAAGGATAGGATATTTATCATTCCTGTTTATCCAAGAAGATAGACAAAATCTTCTTAGGTTTCCTCATTACAAAAATAAAATTCGCAAGAACTATTAATTATGAAAGTAACAGGAAAACCTATAGTTCTAAGAAATAAGAACTTAATGTCATAACACTGGTAATGAGGTGATCTGACGATTGCCCGTGTGTTAACCCCCTTGGTTTTCCCATTCACGGGGATAAACATGAATATCCTATCCTATCCTCCTAATTGTCAGATCATTGCGCCCCCATAGTAGGTCCACCGAAGCTATTACAATGTGTTAATGACATTGATTATTGTTCTTTCCTTTTTACTGGTTTCAAAGGACTTCCACCACATAACTTGTTCGAATAAGCGACAAGTCGGTAGCTGGTTTCGGTCCATCAACCAACTGATCTACAGGCGCTATCCCGTTAGTGATCAGTGTGGGACTTTTGGCTGCTCCCTTTCTGGACTCCCGGTGGATTACTCTTTAGACAACCAATCCACCCAGGCGCACACCACAACACCAAAATGCGGATGCAAAGGAGGTGCAAACAACTCACGTTTAGCGCAAAGAACTTTGTGTTGTGAATTGCAGTTCGTCTTGTACCATTTCGAAGATGCAAAATATGAGCACTTGTCCGAATCACTGCAACAATGCAATGTATTTGTCTAACTCCAAATTTACAGAAATATTTAAAATATCTGGATTTGCGTTGGATAGGATATATTTGTGTTTTATGTACCTAATAAAAAAACGTATGGGTCGTCATAACGCAGGTAATCGTCAGATTACCTCGCGCTCAGCGCAGATTTGGGAGAGTTTCTGCTGAAAACGACATTGTAATGATTCGTCATTGGTATAAATTGTAAATCATCACTCGTGATATATTTCGGAACTCACAAGGTTGTTTGCCGCCGAGCCCATTTACGGAACCGAAGTGCTGTCCCGTCGATGTCATAAAACCTTGCTCCCCTCTCTCTCGCTTGCATTCCCAACCAATACTCTCCACCCTCATCAAAGTGCGTTATAAATTTTCTTAGGAAGGAGTGCTCCTTCTTTGTCCTATAACAAATAAACGGTGGTGTTGAACTATATATAAACTGTAACGTGAATATTATAAAACTTGCTATTTTTATGGGTTTATTGCCAAATAGTGGTGGTATTTAAACTAGTCACTGGTTGCAGGTAGGTTATATTCTTGGCCAAGTGTACTTTTTAAACGTCCAGCCAAATAAATAAGGTTGGTTAGCGCATTGATTTTCAAACAAAGAGTAATAGGTCAGAACTAATCGTTTGCTAGTAGGTTGTGTGTTAGGTACTTAACGGCATGTTTAAACTCAGTGGATTAATGGTTTCTTCTAAAATTAGGCCATGTATTAATCATACATAACATACTGGAAGGGCCCGGTAACCCCTTCGTGGACGAAAGGTTAAATGACGATTACCTTAATGATAACGCGTCTTTCAAGGGGGATAAAAATGAAAATCTATCGGCTACGACTATTGCTTATATATGTATCTTCATTAGGTGGGTTTTAAAATCAGTACCGCCACGACAACCCATGATGATAAATTTTTTTGTCGTCTTTAGTCCCGTGGGTGTAACAACGAATGACGTTATAATGCTGGAAATCAATGTTTATCCTAATCGAGTTTGGGATCTATTTCAGTGTGTTTATTGTGTTAAAGACATTGGGATACTTTTATTAACCTACAGGGTTCTAAGAATGTCCTCCAAATGCCTTGTCCGGGAACCCATTCGTTTACCCAGAGATTGGTTCGGTTTTCACTCCACATCCTGATACTAACCTGGGAACGGTCAAAGTCCCTTTGAAGTATGAGCAAATGTTTAAAGCCCGAGCTTTTCTCGTTACCAAGTATCGGAATATTCGATAGCAGTTTTTCCGGAACAAAAACCATCCTCGATCACAAGTCGCGAATTTATCTGAAAGATGGTTAAGGGAGATATTTTTAATTTAACAGGTGAGGAAAGAAATTATGCACGTTTATCTCCGAAAACTGGCAAGGAAAACACATGGAAAGATGTGGTTTCTTTGAATGTAAGATAATAATAGGATAGCATCACTCAACAACGAAAAAAGCTAGTGGTTCGTTTTGATAACTCCATTGTACGTTGGCGGGCACCAAACACATATGTGGACTAAACAAATTTCGGGGTAACCCGACCAGGAAGTGAGGCAGAATTTTTTAAATGAATTAAGACGCAATTGGGCACATAATGTAAGGTAGTTCGTGTACGTATTAATGATGTGAATTGCTCAATTACTCTGCGCTATGAATCTGTTTTTCCGCCTACGATGTCTTGCGCCACGGACGGTGATGATGTCATTATTTGCAGTTTCGAGAAAGTCCGGCAAGCCGGAAGAACCTGCAGACGGAAGTCCAAATTAGAAGACAAAATCTACACCAGGCAATTCTCACCACAATATTTGTGTTTGTTAAATCAAACTGTTTAATTTGTAAAAGTTTTAGGCGACTTGCAAGTATATTTATATTGATTAATAAGACCTCAATTGTTTTAGTCACAGTATATATCTGCTAGATATAAATATCGGCCTACTGTGGTGAAATGTTGTAAACAAGCCTTTTAATTTTATGAGCTATTAGTGTGATTGTGATGTCACATAGGCCTCGTTTTTGCTTTATTAGTACAACACCGTGTACGTAAAATTTCACTCATGCAGAGTTATATTTTCTACCTAAAGTACAAGCGTCATCCAAATCGGCGAATCTAGTGGTGGCTGGTTCGTCGACCCATCGCCACCACATTCTTGCTTCATCAACAGCATTCCTTATATCGTTGCGAGCGTTCTCGGCGTAGTCGAAGTGCAGGCCTGTCACGTCCAAATATAAGCAACCAACCTCAGGAACCTAACAAGGTTCAATTGAGGGGATCTTATTTGTACGATGTAAACGGAAATAAACAGAGCAATGGAAAATTTGAAACGACTTTCTGTAAGCACTCATTTACCAATTAAGCTTACAGTAGGATATGACTCATGTATATCTATATATGTATATCTATATATACTATATATATCATGTATATCTATATATACTCATGTATATCTATCGAACGTGCTATAAGCGTCAAGCATTCCTGTAAACATTGCAATAGTTACTTTTGTTCTAGCTATATTTGGTAGGTTCAACCGTAACGTCGACTAAAGCATCTTGCCGAAGGATCGAGCGACTTGCCAGCTACTGGTTTCGATACATCGACCTTTCAGCTGATGGCTCCAACCTTTATATGACATTGTGGTTTACCGAGAACTTTAGCAAACCTTGTATTCAAGTTATTACTTCCCATTTATGTCTTTTCTTGTCGTTTAAGTAAACAAAATAACCAACGTGTCCCAAAGACAAAGTAAATCTGCTCATGTCAATAATTCGATCTTGATAAGGGATAATAAAAAATGTTTTTACCGATTCCGCAAAAACGTGGTTCTTCATTTTAAAGAGATTGGGATCCGTATCGTTTACGATGATATCCCAGCGACACCAATCTTCACCACGATTCGCTTCGGTGTTATCGTACCAATTCACTTGCAAGCCCCCGTTGTTGTGAGTGCATAGCAAGCTGAAAAGTAGAAAAAAATGATTAAAACGTCTTAGTACATACCTACCCTATGAAACACCGAGCATCGTTAGATAATCTTAAACTACTTCGTGCTTACAGTGGGATTGGTGGATTGCAGTATATTGTATATTTGAAATCAAAGTATTCACAGGTTCAATTAAGATTTTTTATGGGCCATGCTAACTCTATCGCTACACGACTGTGTAACTCAGTTGAGTGCTTGTCGAAATTTCGAGAAGGAGGCGATTGGCAACCTATAGCAATACCTTTATCCTCACCTCGTTTGATTCTCGGTCACAATAAAATGTGAATTCGCGTTGGGAACCTTGAGCCACCAAATCCGGACACCAGTCTGTGTGAATTTAATTCCTCTGTCGTGACTTGCATCGTCATGTTCTTCCGAATCTGACTCAGCATAAATGAAAATATTTTTATTAATGTTTTAATAATTTAGTGTAGTTTATTTGTGAGTGACTGTCCGTGAAATATACATGGAGGCAACGTTCCGGACAGAGCCTTATACAATTACAACGGTTACGGTTTATAAAACGGTGGGATAGGATATGCATGTTTATTAACTTTAGTAGTTACAGGTAGTGGTGAGGGTTATTGAAGATTTACACCGAGACGTATATGCTAAAAAATTGTATATATTATTTTAATTAATTCTCCCAAATTTTAGTTTACGACGCGCCTTACATTAATCTGACAGACTGGTTAAAAATACACAACGATGACATATCCAAGACAAAACCCACCATCATCACGTGACATGTACGGCCCTGAATGCCAACCAATATTGAACCATGACGAAGGCAACTCGGCTGATGACGTAATCAGTCTTGCGTCAGACGGTCTCATACATTTCAAACCTGCGTAAAAACGTATGAAAGGCTTCTTGCGCAAGAAGCCATTTACAAGAACAGATTGTTATGGAGGTTTTCATTTTACACCAATTCGACTGATTATGTAAAAGTCAATAAATATGACGCTAAAATGAAATGCGAATCATGTACGATAATTAATTTGATATGTTTAGAAATAATGATACTTTCCGTTTTTAATTAAATTAGTTTGAATTACATGAAGATTGTAATTTTATTTAGCAATTCTAAACTATTTGTTGCCGGATTTATGGGTTTATGATTCCCCGCCTTCTAATAATTCAAAAAATAAAAGTTATAACATTTAAGATTGTCTCTCATCAACCTACATCATTTAATGAATTATAAGTTTTGTAGAATTTACGCTCATTATACATGACAAAGAAAATAAATAAAAATTCAGGTAAATTATGCTAGAAACAGAAAATAAAGATGACAAAACTTATTGAATCAAATCACACGTATATGTCAAGAAGACGACTGCAGCAAGATTATTAAAGGTGGTTTCTATTTTTTGTAAGTATTTACTCTGTCGTGTTTGAACAGCTATCGTTTTGCCATCATTTCTTTGTTTCGGTGTTGAATCAATTATATTCCATTCGATTTTTTTGTTATTATAAACTAAAATCTTAAAAAAAGCTAATAAACTAAGCAACTAATGCGAAATTTGCTTACCTTTAGCAGCCGCAGTAAAAAGTGTGAAAACGAGGATAAGCACTTTCATCGTGCAGAATTTCATTCTAACCATTTGTTAAAGTACCTGGCAGATAAACGGACTTATGAAATTGTAATTCCCCTGATACTAAGCAATATCCGGATTTAATGTTTAAGTACCGGTACTCACAAACAAGACTAAAGAAACAGTCGTTAAAATATTATGAAAAAAGATACTTCTATACTTATATCACAAAATTTCCAAATTTATCTTTACTTCCTCTAAGAGACTATTCGTGCCGCTCAGAGCATCGACTGATATTCAATTAGAATTGATCCGAAATTTCCTGCTTCTGAATGAAACTGCATGAACGGAAACTCTGCAAACAAAACTTTCTTTTCATGCTCGGATTGGAACGGAACTGATAAAAAGTGACGTCACGATATGCCTTGTTGCGCAGCAATCGGGCGTTCGTGCCAAAGAAGTTCAAACCAACTCCCACTTCATCCAGCAATTTGAATTGCCACCATGAGTGCAAGAAACATAGCTCACGCACTACAAACTGTCTGTATTTTTTGATTTATTTCTTACTCACAAGTCAACCTTGATAACCGCACCAAAAGACAATGTGACAATGAGTCGGGGCGAGATGCGGAGCGATTATACAGGTTTAGGCGAAGAATCAATTTGTTGTTGTTGAAATTTTCAATTATGCAAATTACTCACTGATTCCAATCATGGAAATTACTCATTTCAGGAAGAGGAAGATTGTGACATCACAGACAGAGCATCGGTTTACGAATGACGTCAATCGCTTCGCTTTCGAAAATTGCTGACGTGGTTTCAGCTCACAAAAATAAGATAACGTCATTTTTATTTAAGACATTTGACATAATTGTCAATGGCTTTATAGGTCAATGTTGCATATCCTACTTGTGATTTAAAGCTCTGAAAAGTCTTTTTATGGTCGAATTTTAAGTGACATTAGTTTTTGAGGTTAGCTTGCAGTGCTGAGACTTATTTGGAATTATTTGGTACAACGCCTGCAAAAATAAAGCTACGCTGTATCTTGTCTTACCGTTGGAAAAGTCGTGACGAGTCGGGCTGTTGAAAGTAGATAGGTGACTGTGTCCAAACCTGCCGCTGGTTACCGGTTGTGTTCTTGGACGAATCAATTTAAATATACTTTTATTGAAAAATAAAACGAAAATGATGTATATATGGACCTTGCGCATATAATTGGACCTTGCACATGAGTTATCCATCGTTTACAACTTTGATCACAGTAACCTTGATGACAACTCTGGTTAAACTGAAGAAGGTTGTGCGTCCGAGACTTAGAACACTCTGGCCACCACTATTTGTAATGGAATTCTGAAAATAATTTAGCTTTTTCTTATTCCAGGAAACAGTGATCTGGAAAAGCCAGTTGAGGTCTGGCCAAAATTTATATTAAGAGCGCTTGTGGAACTAATTTCACGCTATGCAGTTAATTGAAATATATTACAAATAATTTCGCTGTCATATTTCTATTTTTTTAAACATAAAATTAAATGCGAAAAATAGATTAGTGTTAGTCTTTTGTAGGGTCAATTGTCAAATATACGGTTAGTTTCCATCCTTCGCGCCTTTTTCCAATTCGTTTTGTCTCTAAAATGATTTATGGTGATGAGTACAACTATACGCTGTCGCATGGAAAATATTTTGGCGAATGCTTACTGGCTGTAGGGGAGCCTATATTCTTCCAGCCTAAACCACATGCAAACCTGCTACGTTGGGAAGCGGCTTATCACTGCACATAAAAAGTGTACACGAGTTTTAACACTAAATTTAAGTTAGAAATTGAATCTTTTGTTGTTATTGATAAGCATATGGTTCAGCATTACAACTAAAAAGTAAAAATATCGCATTATTTAAAAAAATTTTAGTAGATGCTAAAAGGTTAGGGAGGGTTCAGGCAATATCCGATAAGTTCCTTAACACAACCGACTAGCCCAAGAACACAACCGACTAGCTAGTGACCATTTTCGAACCTGCAACCTTTGGATTGAAAGGTAAATAAACCGCCAGACTAACCGGTAGGATACAACAAGTAATTATGAGTCTATCTCGGGAAGATTCTGTACGATCTTTAAATATTAACATATGTGGGATATGGCTTTTGTATGATATATATTTGCATTGGTCAAACAGAAGTATATATTAATTGTAGATGGATAACAATTATAGTTTGGAAACTTATGGGCCCATCTGTGGGCACCTACCTAACTTTTCACGTTCAAGGCCACGAGAACCGCCGACTTCTAATTTAGTAGCCGATTTCAGAACTAAACGAAGAAGACTAATAATTTATGTATGGGCTCCACTTTTATACATGTAGGCTATGTGGAAACAGCCAAACGTAACAGAATGAACCAATACAAACAGATTCCGTTGTTAGGGAGCCAGCAGTCTCTGCTTGTTAAAAAAAGTAGATAGTCGTACAGAAATGTGGAAAATTTTAATCCCCGTAGGATCAATTACCAAAATGGTGCGAACACATCTAAAACTTAAATTATTCTTTCTAAAAATATTTAAAATTGATTAAGCATCTCTATTCAGTCTGAATGCCCCAACATTAAAATTCTATTATATAGGTTTTTACGACTTCATATGTCAACATATGATTTAAGAATGCCACATCGGGTATATTTTTCGTCAGCGCAAGTCTTAAATGTGGCGTAAATACGTGTTAGCTGTCGCAGCTGATCACACATTCTGATTTAAACGGATTCAAGTTTATTGTCCGCTTGTGAAGGTTACTTGAGTGACAGCTTCCAGCGCAATATGTATTATGTTGTATTTAACAATTACAGAAAATTTTGAATTACTTTTTTGGTTCAACAATCCCTATAGTAAAGTTGAGGGCGTTTAGCACGCAGGTAGATAACGTTTAATATCGAAATTCGACAGTAGCGTATAGCGTCTTCGGAATTACAAATTGCATTAGGTGTTATTCCTGGCTTATTTTGACTAAAATAAAAACAATTCTCCAAAGTTGGTACGCGACTTGCGATCGCCAACTACAGATGCAAACAAGGGATATAAAAGGAATGCATAATTGCAATATATTTAACTGAATTATCGCGTGGTCATGAGGTCCAAAATTTAATGTCAGCTTGGACTCAAAATGGCGGAAAATGACATTGGTTTTTTCAATCTAAGTGTTACCTAACTTATCGATTAAGGAGCTTTGACTGTACAAATATGCGTTAGAGAATGTTGTTGTTTTGATTTTGCGAAGTCGGAAAGAAATACGAGCAACTTTAAAAAAGAATTAAGCGATCCTTTTCAAGACAAAATGTCAATGCTTGTGGTAATGTGTTTTTTGTTTTTCTTTTTTTTGAGTCTAGATAAAATTTCTAGTAACATGGTGCAATAATCGCCCAGTCTGGAAAGTTAGCGTTGATTTTACACACACAAGATAACAAAAATGCAAGTCAAACCATAAAATCTATATATTAAAATAATTAAATTACGGGCAACACTAAGAACTCATCAAAAGGAGATCAATCAAAACTATGAAAACTAATTTTAACCCTACCCCAAACAATAAATCTCAACTCCTACTTTTTAAACTGGTCAATTATATAGGGCAACAAGTGGCGCAAGATAATTTAATCATTTACTGTGTGATAACATAACATGCATTCTACTATTGGTGGGAATAAGATATGAATATCCTATTTAAAATATCCATTTATCAATAGTTTATTAATATAATTTCCTTCCAGGGGACTGAACAAACATTTGATGAAAAATGGCCCACAATGCAACCAATTATTTTGAAGTTGCTCAGTCAACAATCTGTCACGCGACAAGAATGGCAGGTTCGTTGCGCAATACTTAATAGGGCCAGGTTTTCTTTTTTTTAAAAACAATTCGATTTAAAGTGCAAAAAAATCTACCTTTTCAAGTGCCATAAATTGTCCATTCTAAGTAAATTCAAAATGTCAAAGGTACACTACCGCTGTTTCATTTAATACAAGCCTTACTTTCTTGGAAAATTGTGATTATCAATCTAAGAAATATTACATTCTGCTTCGAGCCAATACATATTACTGACATTGCCTGGTTTAGAGGATTTAAACCCATTGGTTGAAATAGCATAAATACCAGTATATGTTAAATTGTATACTTAAATATTAAGTCATTCAAATGTTCCTAATTTTGGTAACTACACTTATACCACATTATCTTCACTTTGTGCATTTGGTCCAAGCAACACATATTGTGCTAATAGTGCAATAACCTACCACACATATATGTTTTACTTAAGATCATTTATTACATTTTTAGGATTTATTTTGGGATGTACACTCTGTATGCTTATGGGACAACCAAGTAGGTCCAGAAAAAGTTCACACTGCACTGAAGGATAATATTTCTAGTTTTATAAAAGGAGCCCAGCAGGTAACCCACACTTATTGAATATTGTGTTTAGTGCAGATTGTTTGTAGCCGAATTTCAAAAGTTAAAATTGTGACATTGATTTGTAATACAGCCTTACTTTTTGTTATTTCATACATACCAATACCCAAATTTTATTAGTGGTTTATCCAAATCGTTAGTAAGGAGTCTAGAATAAATATTCACATTATGGGCGTAAATACTGGAAAAGTAGAAAAAATCAGGTCTTTACATATTAATATAGCACTGGGAAAAGATATTTTTTGGTGCACCTGTCCCTAGTTGTAGCTTGTAGTTTTTGCTACATTCCTATTTTATTTTATTTTAGAGAAATACCTATCTAGGTAGAATGGGGGAAACATCTTCAAACCGGCTATAATACACAATTGTCCGTCCAAATATTGGTTCTATTACGCTATCGCAATTCAAACGAGCAGACCTGAATGCGAGTAGATAAAAGCGAAGCGGTAATTGTTATATGCGTCACTTTCGTGATCGCGTAATTAGGTTAGATAGCGTTATGTTAAAATTTACCAAGGAGATATTCGAGCTAATATAAAATTTCATTTTTAAGCCATTAACAATTCGTTTTGATTATAATTGCATTTGATTGTTTCAATAAAATACACTGTTTGCAATATAAGCTTTTTGAAACTTGTAGTTCGTCGTATTATTTATTGTATTGCGTGATTATGATGGTCCAATTTTAACACAAAAAGAAAAAATACGCCATAGTTGGTAATAGTAGTCAGTTAGGCACGTTCATTTTGCGAGAGATTATAGCCTAATATAAGACTTGTTTTAATGGATGCAAAATAAAACTTTGGTTATTTCTTAGCAATCGAATTAGAGTGAAAACTACAAATTGCTAATTCCAAAACATAACTTTCTTACTTGTTCCTCGTTGCGATTACGGCGCATCAGAAAAGAGAAGGGATTTCTGTCTTGTTTAATGATTCATGCGAATCACGGCCTCTACGATTAGCATAAGAGAAAGGCCGATCACGTTGTATTAACGATCGAAGGCCTTGGCGCGCTAACAGAAAGGCTTTACATGTTCCAATCTACAGTGATTTTCTATCTCGGATTTATTAATATTTATTAAAACTTTACATGAGCCTGTTACTTCTTAGACAATCGAGATATTTAACCGCGCTTTATTCGCATTGCCGTAGCAACCTTAAGTCGGCCTGAATAATAAATGCATGGTCGTATTCCGTTACGCTAAAACAAACTGCGTGTGGTGATTGCCCGTGTTATAACGCTTCCTACGTTTTAACACAATAAGGATAAACAAAAACTGAGAATATGCTGGTTTGCTTCATTTATATGTTGTCCACGCTACCGTATATTAATATGCATCGGTGGTTTTATATAAAAAGGGGTGTATCCTGCCACAGCAAGAAAGCGTGATTAACTTTTGACCGCAGTTTCGTTGACTTTCTGCCAAATTACGAGAGTGCGCAGACCTTTGAAAGGACGATATTATAAATAAGATACACAATCCCTTTCTCCTTCCCTTTGCGCGTGTGAGACTTCACGAGAAGCAAACGTTAGCATATACGTAAACGTTTTAAACGAAAGTAGTTCGCTCATCCAAATTGCACTCCACACTCCCCTACTTAATCATTGTTATTGAATTGCGTTGCCTAGCTGATCGGTGAAAGGTAGAGGGAGTATGACACATTAATCGAATAGCGCATGAACATAAAACCTTTTTCAACTTTTATTCACTTTTAACATAGCATTTAAAATACATAAGTGGGTGATTTAAAGAGGTGGCCGATATTTTCAGAGTGGCCGGCCGGCCCACCCTGCCACCCCACTAACGCCGCCACTGATAGTGACTGTAACTTAAAGATGGTTATTTTCCCTTTTCCGGTAGAGAATAAAAGCTCACCACGAAGGCAACGCGTTATTACGGGCATACATTGTTGAATGGAGGAAATTCTTTGACCAATGTGTTTACCTGCCAGAGCCTTTCACCCAGCTGGAAAAGTCGCTGAGTGGGAGCCACGCAAAGAAAAAAAAACAGGAACAGAACACGATTGTTAGAAAGGTGAGAGACGGTAGTGGTTTCGGATATATTTAGGTCTAATTTAATAAAACTTGGTTTGTAGAAACATAAAGTCGACGACAAAATAATGCTACAACGTCTATTATTGGTAATTGGTTGTCAGATTTTACCCTGGAGAAAAATTTGTTTATATCTTTTTTTGTAGCATTTCAGCTTACTTTGGTGCCTGACATAGAGTACTGGTTGTAGTATACAGTGGAACCCCGCTTGGAGACCACCTCGATAACACGACCACCTCATTATCAGGACCACTTTAGTGCGGTCCCAAATAATTTACTATGGTAATGCATTGTAATCTGTTTCAATAACGCGACCACCCCGGTTTCCAGACCAGGATCGCCATATTTTGGTCCAAAACTTCAAATCTAACTCTGCTTAAGTGACCACAAGTGCCAAATAATTTGCCTTTGTTACAAAAATAATAAGGTTAAATTTCTTTTATGATCAAAACAATAAGATTAAATGAACGCGTACACGCACACAAAGAAAAATTGTGGAAAAACTGAATCTTATAAAATAAACTTCAGTACCGGTACTAACAGTTGTTTAACTTCATTCTTCTGTATCTGATAAAAAATAATGGCATTTGGTGAAAAATTTAGTAAAAACGCAGACGTTTTGGCTGCATATGCCGACAACTTGCTCCAAAGCAAATTCACTAACACGACCACCCCGCTAACGCAACCGCTTGATGACGTTCCCATAGGTGGTCAAGTAAGCGTGGTTCCACTGTACTAAGAAAATGCAGATATTTCAACGATTCCCAAATTCTCCATCAGCTGATGCTGGACAGTTGGAGCAAGAATATTTTCTCGGATATCTATGGGTTGTTGAAAGAACGAACAATGGAGTTAATCAAGCATGAAAGGGAAGGTGGCGACCTCGATGCTCAACTTGTCATCGGCGTCCGACAATCCTTCGGTAAGCTTGCTTGTCCATCATTCTTTACATTTTAATTTTATATTGATACTTTTTATTTAAATCATTGATACAATGTTATTATTTGTGTGTCTAAACAATTTTTGCTTTGTGTATTATTTTTAGATGTTAATGTAAAGTATAGGGGTGAACAAATTAATTTCTACTACATCCCACTTTTTATTGTGAAGAAGTGCATATTTAAACTAGATTTTTACATGATTGATTTTAACTCTTTTTTTAATCTAAAATGTGCTTGGCAAAGACAACCAAGGCAATTCATAATTTTAAAAGATGCCAGCTTTTTTACCACCAATACCAAAGTTGTTTTTTACTTTTTTATGGATATATTTTCTCATGTACAGTACCGGTAACAAAAGATGTAAAACAGTACCCGTTTAAGAAAAAAAACACTTATACTGATTATCTGTAAATCCCCAATAGCGGGAAAATCTTTATATATCTTATTAAATTCTGCTTATTTGATGGGACAGAAAATTTGTTGGCAAAGGAATAACTTATAAAAAGCACATAAAAATAACCAGTTTATCGCAGTGAACTTGTGCCCGAACCCTGATGATCCAATCCAGATATATCGTGAGCATTTCGAAAGTGCGTACATTGATTCAACCGAAGAGCATTACAAGTCTGAAGCTGAGAATTACCTTGCTGAACATGGTGTGCGCAAGTACATGGCTTATGTAAGGAGACTTAAAATTTACTGATATGTTTTTCAGCTAACTTTAATAGCAATAAACATACGTAAAGTACCCCTTGTCTGACTAAATTGTACCTCTGATTCTCCTAAGCCCTAATATAGTGATAATTCTATTTCATTAATGGGTTGAAACAAAATAATATATAACTTAAAGTGTGTTTTTTTTTACTATATTTTAATGCATATAGAATGGAATTATAAAGAGTGTACTTATTTTTATCCCATTGTGTGTGGTCAATAACAGACGTTATAACACCGGTGTAATTGTGTGATTTACAGCCAGGATGACATATAGTTGTAGTGTGTTTTATATTTAAAGTAACTATTTTTAAATAAGGTGTTTAAATCCACTAAATCGAACCAACACCCTTTAAATGCCTTGCCCAAGACGCAATTGTGCATAAAGTTAAGGATAAAAACACAAAAAAGCACATCTTCTGGCGGAAAAACTATAAAAGCTTGTTGTTGTAACACTTCTAATCATCAGGCGTATCAGAAACTTCTGGAAGAAACACAGAGAGGGACACGATATCTTGAGTCGTCGTCTATGACTCGGCTAAATGAGCGTTGCGTTGCCGTTTTAGCAACTAAATTTAAAGACTCAATTCTTGCCGAATGCAAACGAATGATCAGTGAAAATGAAATGAATCGTAAGTTCAGGTGATATTTTAGTATCTGACAAAACAAAACTAAAAAAGGACAAAAGAAAAAATCTTCTATTTATTTTTGAGGATGGGATAAAGCATATTGCATTATAACAAGAGCAAAATCAGTTTACATTGTTTAAAAACTTTTGCTGTATGTTGAATAAGATAGAAACATTGCAACTGTTGTATTTTAACCATTAAACCACTGAGTACACATTATCCTTGCACTGAATTAAGGTACGTTCCATAATTTCCATCGTACAATAAAACTTTATTTTCTTCACCCACAGAATTATATTTGATGTTCAACCTGATGAACCGGGTTCCCAATGGTGTGGACCCAATGCTGGATTGCCTTCAGGAGCATATTGTGCAAGAGGGGCTTGCTGATATGAGAGGTTGTTGCGATGTAATAACAACAGTGAGTTTTGATGTTTCGTATATTGTGATGAAACGTGAAAAGATTGTCAGGCTTGTTGACTTAATGATAACATATCAGTGGTGTGATAAAACTTTATCCCACTGTTGTGGGATAAAACTAGCCTTTTTCTATTTGCTGTGTCTTCAGTGAAAGCACTTGTTAAATGTTGCTTTAATCCACTGGTGTAATAATTAAAATGCAACCGCTCTATCATATATATGTACAACATACTGCAATAACCTGACAGTGGTCACAAGGTAATCTGACAAATACAATTCACCCTTAACAGCAGCCTTCTTTTAGTCATGCAACAATTGAATCAGAAGTATCCTTCCAAAGCATTTATCAAGCAGCATGGTGATAACAGATAGTTTTAAAACCAAAAACCAACCCTCGCAGGATTCCGAGAAATACATTGAACTGCTTCTTTCACTTTTTAACCGATTTTCTGACCTCGTGAAAAGATCGTTCGACGATGACCCTCGGTTCCTGACGGCAAGAGACAAAGCGTTCAAGCATGTTGTGAACGATTACTCTGTGTTTAACATTGAACTTCAAACCAAAGCTAAACAGTATGTCGTTTAATTCCTGGAAATTATGTTATCTCATGGTTTTATATAAAATAATGATTTTCCTCTTTTATACACATTGATAACTATATCTTACCCTCCCAAAATTTACATTTTGTTAAAACTGGTTTTTCTCAGTTCAAAATTGATGTTTCTTCCATAGAAATCCTATAAAACTACCACCAGAGTCGAGGTGTCCAGAACTTCTTGCCAACTTCTGCGACATGCTGTTGCGGAAGACGCCACTGAGTAAAAAACTTTCTTCTGAAGAAGTTGATTCTAAACTTAAAGACGTTGTAAGTTTGTGGAGGTTGAAGATTGGATCCCATTTCTTGCTTTGCTCTATGCCGTTGTGTCTCTGTTTAATCAAATTTGACTTGATTTTTTGGTTACCCTACTCTTCTGGGTTACAATGCTTAACATACTTTGACCCAATTCATTAAATTTATTTAAAAGGTTTAAATTTCAAACACACTGCAATAGGTTTAAACACTATGGTAGACACAAGGTAATCTAATGGCCGTAGTTCCTCTTCCTATCTATTGGATTGTTGAAAATTGTATTTATGGTAGATAATAAACACAACAATAACCCAACTGTCTACAGTAGTTAATTTAACCAATGCCTGTATAATTACTCATTTTTTCAACCCTGAATTAAACTTCCGTATATAAGGCTTTTAATGCACTTCTCCTAAAAGTCAGCTTGTGTTAGTAACATAAACTGAGTACTTTTATCTTTTGTTCAATCTGTCGGTTATATCCCTAAGCAAGCCACTTAGATGACATTGCCAGAATCTAGTGGTTTAATACCGTGAGCAAAACCATATCAATATACCCATCACATTCCACATACATTGCTCTAAAACCCATCGGTGCGCACTAGGTAAGATGAAATTGCATCTCATTTTCTGTGTTTCGCTATCCACATGGATAAACCTGGGTAACCTATCCATCTATGTATTAATATGTGAGTGAATAACAATCCATGCTTAGTCTTTGATGATCTATGATGCATTTTATTAATCTACTATACTAATTAAATCCGTTGATTCCTAGTTACTGGTATTGAAGTATGTGTCCAACAAAGATGTCTTCATGCGATATCATAAAGCACATTTGACGAGACGGCTCATCCTTGGCACCTCGGCTGATAGTGAGAAGGAAGAGAATATGGTGGAAGGCTTGCGTGAGGTCAGTTTTTTAGATTCATTTTGAGAGGAGTAATGTAGAGTCAGTTTTTTGAGTTGCTTACATTCATAAAAATTTGAGAATTAAAGAATTCTTATTAAAACTTATTAGCTCAGTGCTCACAACGTAGTGGCTTTAATTCCAGGTCCAGGGTTTGATTCTTACCCCTTGATACTTTTTGTGACAGGGCTATGGATTACTACTTATAATTTTATTTGTATTTTAATTGCTAATCCTTTTTTTTGTTGGTTATTTTGTAGAATATTAAATGGAAAATTTAAAAAGAATTTTTAAATTTCTGTGTGATCCTGAAAAAGAAATTAAAAAAAAAAAAAAAAATTCCCCGAACAGGTCGGGATGCCAGCGGATTACGTGAACAAACTCGCTCGGATGTTCCAGGACATCAAGGTGAGCGAGGACCTCAACATCCAGTTCGAGGAGGCGCGGGATGATCGGGTGTCCGAGCTCGCCAACATCAAGATCCTCAACGCGGGAGCATGGTCGAGGAGGTCCGATCGGATCCCTGTCTCGCTCCCCACCATCTTGGAGGACCTCATCCCGGATGTAGAGGACTTCTATAAGAGCAAGCATCACGGGAGGATGCTCAATTGGAACCACTTGATGTCGAACGGCGTGGTGGGCTTTCAATTATTTGTTGCAATGTTTTAGTTCAGTCTTTTTTACTGCACTAATTGAAATTATATAATAGCGTATGTCTAATTCATATAACATTTACAGGACACTTACCTTAACAATGGCAGATTTCCGGAATATTGTCTATTCTTGAAGTGTTTTTAACGTCTGTTTTTTAGATGACTTTTAAAACTGAGATGGGGTCGTTTGACATCGAGGTGACCACCTTTCAAATGTCAGTGTTGCACATCTGGAATTCCCGGCCCACTGAATCAATCTCATTCGAAGGTTTAAAACTGGCAACACAGCTGCCAGACACTGAACTGCGGAAGACTTTGTGGGTACGACAAACGATATTCTCAGCAAATTATTTTATCCTTTTAATTAGATAACAATAAATGTTTGACTGCCATCTAAGAAACAATCCAATAGTTAGCATAAAGAAAATTAACACGAAAATGCATTTCAGCTGAATCAAAGCCAAAATAGCACTTTTCGCATTGGGACATTTTTAGAATGTCACTAAATTAAATGCTTAAAATATAATTATCGGTTAAATGTGGAATAGATTACACCGTAGAAACATCCTCAAAGAAAAGTTCAATTTATCATAGTTTGTTCTGCCTGTTCATGCCATGTAAACAAACAGCTTTTATGTCATCTCTTTTTTGAAAACACTTAAATTGTTCTTTGTATAGACCTACATTACAAAACCAAATGCACTACCAATTTTTTTAATCTATTTGACGTATCACCCACTACCCACCATTGTAGTAATAAAAGCCCTCGGCTCTGTAGATCTACCCCTCCTCTCTCCCCTCTTTAAGTCATCACCTTTACCCCGTCCATACTCCCCAGTCACTTGTAGCAAACCCGAAGTTAAAGCGTCAGGTTTTACTCTGCGATCCCAAGCTCTCCTCACCCAAGGACTTCCAGGAGGGCTCCATGCTCTCTGTCAACCACCAGTTTGCCATCATGTAAGCTTATGTGGGTGACCACACCTTGTTGTTTATTATTTCAGAATTATTGATCATGTGTTCATGTCAGTTTGTGCACGTTTTATTTGGCACTTTCACAAAAAGTCGATGTTTCGGTATAGACTAAGCACTTGGGAGTAACGGTCCCTACATTCCTTTCTACAGTGGACTCTCACCTGCTATTGCATTGTAGATAGGACACAACCAATAGACAGCAAAATTAAAGCAAAAAAGCCAAATTAACGAATTTATGACACTGTAAAAAGGGTATCAATAAATTTTAAACATGACTCAACCAAAGTTAAGAAACTACATGAAACAAATTATTTACCCAGGAAAGCAGGTAAGCCACAGAAACGCGGCCGGGCGAATCTTATTGGTCGGTTACAACTTTCAACCGATAAATCACGAGAGGAAGATAATGAGGGGATTACCCAGCTTCGAATTCTGCGTACGCAGGTATGTACGGGATAGAAAGAATGTTTGGATATACACGTTTATTTGAAGTTAAATACACCATTCAGTGCGGTATTCATATTCGCCATTTAGAAAATGCAATTGCGGTTTTTGTTCCCAATATTTTACAGAATTAAGCTAAAACAGTTAGGTGTAATAACACAGGAGTCGTTGTTCTGTTTTAAACAACAAGAAAATTACCACAATTATTGCTTAACTTATTAATTGACTGGTTTTCAAGAAATTAGGTTTGTGATGGATTTCAATCCAACACCCTTTCGATTAAATGTCCAACGTGGTACGAATGAACTAACTTGCCATTTACCCCAACTCCAACCAATTCCATATCCAATTACTTCATTTTCTAATTTATTCATGTTTGTGTTACACTTCAGGAGGCGATAGTGAAGATATTGAAAATGCGGAAACGAATCAATAACGCACAGTTGCAAACCGAACTTGTGGAGATTCTTAAAAACTTATTTCTGCCTCAGAAGAAGCTGATTAAACAACAGATCGAGTGGCTGATTGAGAACAAGTACATGAAACGCGATGACAACGATATTAACACGTTTATCTACATCACATAGTAGCGCAATGTCGATTAGATGAAGTGAAAACGCTTTTGAGCATGACTAAAAACGACTTACCTGGTCTTTTCTGCACTGAAGCTGAGTGAAGCGTAATTCTTGGTTTGTTGGGAAAACAAGCAGCTTAACCGGTAACATAATGGTAGAATAAAACAACCTAAAACCATGAGCCAACACGCTTCGCTCAGTGTCAGTGTAGATGAGATTTGTGATGTCACATGGGGTTTAATGATTATTTTATTTTGTTATATTTACAACGGTTTACGTATCAGTGGAAACTCAGTCTGTTGCTTGGAAGTTATGTGAAAGCAAAAGGCTTTCATAATATTTCATTTTGGTTTTTGATAATTTGTTGCATTTATAAACGAATCGATGTGGAATTACTATTTATACATTTTGCTACGCTGACTGTAATTGTATTACGCCGTCTATCGTTTTTCTGTGATGTTTATTTTTGTTGGTTCATAACTTTGATTCTAAGTAAATTTTCTTGTGTCGCGCTAATTAAGTGGCAATAGCTGATATAAAGTTGTTTTGTTTTGGCTTTGATACTGCAGGTTAATTTTTTTCGGTTGAATTTTATTCTGACCTCGTAATTAAGCTTCTTCATCCTTATTACGTCATACATGAGATAACCTCTGCTGCTATACCTGCTTTGCATGCCTGACATTTCCCTTTTCTATCGTTTTTTGTCTTAATCGCGAAAAATGAAACCCGATTACCGAAAAAATGAAAGTTCCTTCCCCAACTGGTAAATATGCCTCCTCTCCAATTTATAGCTTTTCGATTTTTTTTTTATTTTGTCCACGTTGATATGCAAAGAGTTAAAACGGTGAAAGTTCAATATTGGGCGTTGTTGACAGTTTTCCAGTACCAGGTGCAAATTGAATCTTCGATATATGTGTCATTGAATGTTATGTAGACGATACACTGCACTTGTCACGCAATAAACACGGATTGTTACGTAACCGTCGCCATTCTGACGTACAACTGCTTGCTCGAGTGCTAGCGTCATTTTTTATGACCAAGATCGCGATTTTTCTAAAAAAAGGCATCGCACTTCAAGTCGTCTCTATATATCGTCCACTGACTCGGCGGAGAAATACGTCATCTTTTCCATGACGTCTGTCAATTCGCAGAGCGCGTCGGAAAGCAGGGTGTGATCCTGACTGATTATGACGTCATCAAGCTCTTGCAGCGCGCACTGGTAGTCGTCATCGCCTGTCACTGGAAAACCCGGGTTAAAAATTCGTGACGTCACAATTAAAAGAGGTCAACTGACTGGTGGAGTCACGTGACGCTGTGGAATCCAGAATCGCTCGACCGGAAGTGGACTGCGGAGCGCCCTCCGGTGATTGGTATTCATCTTCAGGAGGTGGCGGTGCAACGAAGATGGGATTCCCGTTGCAATCGCTCTGTTACAACAACGAAATATAAAGCATTACTTAACGCTGGAATTGGATTAAATACTCGTCTATATACCAGTGTGTTGGACAACCACATAGCATATATCACTTTTCTATTAAAAGTTTAATAGTCGGCCTTGAACTACCACCCTAAATCATTTGTCGTCCAAAAGGGACCTTTGTGATCTTGCCTTTTGTGACCCCCCCCCCCCCCAACAACAACTCTTAATTCCAGCTCTTATAGTTAACGCCGTAATCTTTAAGTGTGCAAAATGTCCCTCTGTTTAGATTTCACTAATAGGAAGGCAACATGTTCGCTTGCATATACGAATCCACTTAAATAGTTCCACCAAACTGCTTTACAGTTTTAGTCGTACGAACATTGTCTACTACCAGCAGTCATAGAATTGGATTATTTCAAATTGGATTAATCGTCCAAATACCTTGCGCACATTGTCGGTTAACCAGAGCTATTGTACTGTGTTGTGTATATGCCTTGCCCAAGGACACAACCGAATAGCTATCAAACAATTTTCAGCCTGCAACCCTTCGGCTGAAAAGCGTCTCACTAACCCACCAAGCTAATCGGCCGAACATAATATGTTGTGGTTTCTGGTAATTTTGTAAAATAAACCACAACATGAATTTACTATAAACATAGATGGTACAGTTTTCGAACTATCACGTTAATTCCTTGGATGACTTATATCAATCACAATTATGACGCAAGAATGTCACGTTTAAACTGAACTAACCTGTATTATGGGGTGGTAGTGTGCCAGCATTGATGACACTGCTTGTAGCGTTTTCAGGTTAATATGTAGTCCAGATAAGCCTGAACAGAATAATTTTGTGACACTTTTTAACCTTAGCAAATGTGGTTATAAATACACTAACAACGGAAGCTGTTTTGTTTTACTTAATTACGTTTTGGGAATTTTAAATACGGTATTCACAGTGACAAATACTTAAATTACTACCAATTTAAATTTCAGGTTCTAATTTTATGAATTTTGATTTAAATAAAGTTAGCTGTCCCAATTAGTTTTGTTTAATTTAAGGTTTAACTACCACGTCACTTTGTTCCCGTTATACCGTGTGACGTATTTTAAGTACTGTAGTTTTCCGTATTTTATCTATACTTCTTTAATGTGAAAAAGCAAACGAGAACTAAAACGCGCTAAATTAAAAACTGACTTGTTGTATCGTCGTCGCTATCTAGTCGTATGCACATTTCGTCATCGTCGTCGTCATAATCGTCATCATCATCGTCACAATCGTCGCCTGATGACGCCGTAAAGTATCTGGAAGACATTTTGGTTACTCCAGTAGTAAAATGGTTTCGAACACAAGCACACTTGACGTTTTTTGAACTAGCATAAAAGTTAGCGAGAGCGATTGATGTGCATCATAATATTTAGGATAGGATAGGATATTTATGTTTATTCCCGTGAATGGGAAAACCAAGAAGGTTAACACACGGGCAATCGTCAGATCGCCAGACTTTAAAAACGGACTTTGGTAATGCGATCGTTAAAGGAAACTAACTTGTCTTGATATAAAAAAATGCATAGAAACTGACACGCGATATATTGCAAAATACGACGAGTAAAGTAGGACATTTTACACATGTAACTGTAGGTATGTTAGTTATTTACAAAGCAAAAAAAACAATGCCAAAAATCACCCTCTTGTTTTGTTCGTGGGCAAACGTCACGCTTGTTACCAATTCTACCTAACGTTGTCGGAATAAGTTATAAAATAAAAATTAGGACTTCAGTGTGTTTGAGCCGGCTACCAGTAATTTATTGTTTATTTAACTCATTAGCCACCCTGTGGTGGGAAAGGGTATAGACTAGACACTCGACTACCATGGCGAGCGTATCACGGCACCGGTGCTATTACGCAATAATTCACAAAAGGGATTAACAGGATGGGTTTAGTATCTGTGAAACAAAGCAGTACATACTGAAATTTGTACTAACCCATCCTAACAGTGTTGAGTTTAACCTACGGAAATGCAAAAACTGTCAATCGTTACTAACCCCCTAATGGTAACGTGGTTTACGGAGAGTATTATCTATTGAAATATCAAAAGCTTGGTCACAAGATGGCGGAAATAAAGGGTTACAAATGAGTATCGTTTGTTTCAGTTTCCAATTTATCTTCCCACAATTATCAGGATTTGTTAGCCGGGAAACTAGGACCACTGTTCGGTTTTAGTGGAAGTCTGTTTGTACATCCGTAGGTCGGATTAACCGTTCGTGAGCTCTTAGACAAACACCTAGGGTGAAGTGAAAACCTAAGGTTTATAACACAGTCCATTGTTGTTTACCAGTTTAATCTTAAGGCAACAAACATTCCCCAAAATGACAAAGATTTTTATGTTCTGTCCTCGCTCATAAGCGCTGCAATATTAATTAACCTACTTCGATATTTAACCCGACCATTTTTGCGCGATAATCACTGAGTACGGTTCTTAATGTATGTTTTGTCAGTCTTAATTGAACATTTATTTTTAAGTTGCATTAAATATAAACATTCTATATTATCGCGGCAATGCGACTGTTGGCACAGGGTAGTCGTACGATGACTACCGTTACCTCACACATGGGGATATGCATGAATGAATAGACCATCCTATTTGTATCGGAAGCTTAACCAAATACGTCATCCGCCCACTCTCTTGTACCGATGACTCAGTAAGTCGCATATTTCTACCTACCTGTTTAACACCTTTAGGGGTAAATCATCCTGCATTACTTTGCTGTCATAGGAAAAGTTACTCGTGTTTTTCCGCAATGGAAGAGCATAGGATTTTATTGCCCGGCCATATATAGCTTAGATGGTAAGAGGGGCGGCAGCCAAAATACCGAAAGCAGCGGTTAACGTGGTTAGTTTTGTCTATTGGCAAGGCACTTAATAAACATCAAACAACACACTGCGTTATCTCAGTTAACCTGTTGGGCGGTTGCTCGTGTGATAACACACCAGAGGGCTTTCCCATCGACAAAAATAAATATGAATATGCATATTCCATATCTTACTATACCCTGGTTTATCGGAGCTATTATAGTGTGTAGTACATGACGAATAGAATCGCTATAGTGTTTTAACAACTGATTTACACACCGTTTCGCGAACGCTTTTAAGTGTATTTTCAGAGGACAGGGTCAACATCGATAAACGCTATAACATGTAGTGAAAGAGCTAGCGGAAAGTTTCGAAGTCCTGATGGAATCTTTACTAAATATACACTGTATGTTGGTAAACTATACACTGTATGTGAACCAGCCCCCTAAACTTAATGTATCACCTGTCGCTTTTTTCTCCGTCGCTTGTATCTGGACAGGCTGACAGAGGTGGCGCCAAAGAGGAAAAATTCTGGGGTTTTGACATCATCGAAGGTGACGTCGCGATATCGTCATCATATGACGTCACGGCTATGCCGGGGGATAAGGTCCGGTGAATAGGGGAATGCATAACTTTAGTAGCCATTACAGATATAACTGAAAATAAAAAAAATAGCAGTAAATCTTAAAAAGTATCAACCATGAAATCTTGCTGAAAGTTCTAAAAAACACAAACTGCTCTACAGTACGTAACTCAAAACAAACAAAAGACACGTTCGCTAGATCTATGTTGGCAAAACAACCCGGGTATAAAAGCCACCTAAACAACTGACGCTATGCTTCTAAGTCTATAAACTATTGACACTAAGTAAGCATTACTTATGCTATCTAAATGCACTGGCGGGCTTTTGGACATATTCTTAGCACCGCATTTCACGATCTTTGGCGTATAGAACATTTCGTGTGACTCGTGATTAGTTTCAATTATTTTCGTCGCTAGCACTATGACGTCATATTTATATTTATGAGATCATTTACCATACAATCCCAGTATGGGCAACTAACCTATACTCTATTGTCCGAGCAGTGCATGCAGGCCGCGGTATTTATTTGGATAAGCGCACACATCGCACTGTAAATTAATGACTCATAGAACCATTCATTTATACACAACATCTATTTTTATTACTGTACGTCAGGCAATCGCGTGATTTTTGGATTCAGATCATTTACCCAATCATCCTTACATAATCTCTTTACCCTCGATATGTATTTAATCATCCAAACCTCTTGGCAAACGCCCAAACTATCTGTAGATGTATAGCTAAGTTGCAGTTTGCAACTTTCTGATGACATTTCACCAAAAGCGCATTGGATAGATCTTTGTTTTGAGGACTATCGGTTTTCTTTTGTTTCTTGCTTATACACTAATATTAAATAATATTGGCTATTTTTAACTTAATCCAAGAAACCAAATCTATAACTAAACTATAAGCCCCTTGGGGTACTGATTTAGAATTAATATTGATTGTTCTGCTATTGTTAATCTGCTCTAAAAGTGAGTGCCGCTAAAGCTGTATAGCGGGAAGGATGCTCAACTCAGTACGTCATTTCCGGCGCCAGTGACGCATGGAAGCCAGTATGTAAACATAAATGCTGTGAATGGTTTTGGGATTAAGTCTCACACCTATTGAAGCGTCTCTATAGAAACGTAAAGGAAGTAGTAATGAGTATTAGTATATATTAAATGTATATTTAATTAACAGGCATTCTTAAAACGTAGCACTCCGAGAGCGGGTTGTATCCAACTCAGCACACCCGAACACCTACCACGTCCGTTGTTTGTTCGTCGTCATCATCACCTACGTCATATTCCTCCCGACGATGGCATGGAGTTATTGGAAGTCACATTTTAGTTTCTCATGGCTATTCTGTTTGATTCATTAGAGTGATGTCAAAGGTGCAGACTCACACGGCTACCTAGGGTTCGTAGATAAGTTTGCCGCGTTAACCGTTCGGTAACACGTCCGCTCACGTCCGGTGTAGAATGCAATGGAAAAACGTCATAACATATTTCCGGTGCTCGCCCATTCCCTAAATGTTCAACCATTCCGTGCAATAGTAAGATAGAAAGAAGGATGCTTAACACAAATAAAAAAGGACAACCTTGAACCCAACCGTAACATCCAACACTAACCTATTTTTTAAACCTGACTGATTGCACCAGGTAATTTGACAAATGCCCGTGTTATAATTATAATATTACTGCTTTCCATTCGCGGTGCTAAACGTGACTAAGTTCTTTTTTTATTGGGCAAATTGTACCTTAATTCACTCCCTTTAGTACTTACCCTGGTCTAAAGGTATTGTTTAATCCTATGTCTGGTTTCGAATATTTAAAGAATTTAATAAACGTCACTAAATAAAACACCAAGGTTTATTAAAAAATAAATACTAACTTTTATTACTAAAATTACTTTAAAATAAACATCATGAGGTCTTATTATCGCACATGTAAACAGTCTGTGCACCTATAGCGCAATATTAAGCCATGTACAATATAACGTCTTGTGTAATATTACGCCAATAGTGCAATATCACGGCTAGAGAATTATTATAAGTCCATTGTATTACAACATCCTGTGCAACTATTTATGTGGTTATGCAGTGTGTTCGTTGTAGGTGCGAAACTGTTCGCTAGCTAGTCGGTTGTGTCCTTGGGCAAGGCCTTTAACGGACATTGCCTGAACCCAGCGGATTAATGGGTTCTACCAAATTGAAGGAACGTGTCTATTATATACAACGCACTGCAATAGCTCCGATAACCCGACGATGGGCGCGAGGTGATCTAACGATTGCTCGTGTGATAACCCCCTTGGTTTTCCTATTCACGTGGATAAAGATGAATATCCTATCTTATCCTTCTTTTCTTTTTTCTGCATAACTCTGGTGACAGGCAGGTTCAGTCGCTAGGTTTTCAGGCAAGAAATGGTTATCCAATCAGAAATATTTGGTAATCCTAAATGCAATGCCGATAGTTTGCCTCGACGTTTAATTTTTACAAAAAAACTACAAGGGAAATTTCCACTACCAAGAAAAATGTAAAAAAAGAACACTTTTCGTATTTTTTGGGTTTTTCATCGATATCTCCGAAATAAAAAGGGACATTTATCTCAAAGTTTCAAGAATCTTAAATATATGTAACTTAAATCAGAATTTTAATAGTTCGACACTAAAATTCACAATAATTAGATAGAGAAACTAAAATAATTATGACGCCCGTTTTTTTGGAATTTTTCTCGCCGATTATTCTTTTTACCAGTCGATATTTCGGGTCTGGTAACGTTTTTTTACTTATTGTAAAAAAATATATATGATTAAATGAACTAGGCAGAATACAAATAAACTTTACATACCCCTAGTAAGGGTAAGATATTTATGGTTATTCCCGTGAATAGAAAAAAACAAAGGGGTTAACACACGGTTAGCGACCAGTTTCGAAACTGCAACACTACACCACCACGATTACCACAGAAATATTGCACTACACCACCACGATTACCACAGAAAATCTCTTAAATAAAAAGATATTAGTACATATGATACACTATTGCGATGTATATAAAACAGCACGACATTTAAAACCAACACAAATCAATAATGAATTTTAATGCACAGATAACCCTCAAACGCATTCAAACCATAAACAATCGGACGAATCTGTCTCAGTTATCAAACCAAACTTGCTTACCATGGTTCGTTAAAAATATATATTATTTTTAGATTCTTGCTATGTAATATTGCTAAATGTTTTAACCCGATTGTGACAGTTTTGTTTCTGCCAAAACAATCTGATGGGTCGCTGACCAAATCGAACTTTTTTTTATCTAGGTAAAAAATCGGATAAAAAATATGTATTTAGTTTTTTTCTAAAAGGACTCATGATGAACTATAATGATTTAAACAGTTAAGAAGTGTAAGCCAATACGCATTAGATATACAGTGTTTCATTTTGGGTAATAATTACGCCAGGTAAACTAGAGCCCCAGAATTTAACCAAGGAGACCGTTTTCCGCAATTTTTTCCGACATACCGATTTACGACATCTTGGAACTTAAAAGACCAATTTACATCAATTTTACCAAAAAAATCAAATTAACAAGAAAAATACATTGATTAAAATATCCCAGTTTTACAAACAAACATGAAGTTAAAATGTATTTCAAACAATTTAGAAATCCACATTTACTCAACCAAACGCAAACAGTAAGGTCAATATGTTTGGAGGTGTTAGCTATTGTAACTTGTGTAGTGGAGTACTGTTAGCCCGGTAATTGGCGCGAGGTAATTTGATAATTGCCCGTGTGATAATATATCCTAGCTTGTCTGAAGCACATACTACACACTGTATTACAATGGACGCGTGGTAATCTGATGATTGGGCTTTTAATAAAGCCACTTGCGCTTTCCCATTTCGAACCATATGTTGTATACGTTAGATAGATAAAATTATGTATTCTTGTGGAATCATTGGTTAGCAATGCACACGGTTGAAAGAAAATACCCGATTTAATTAAAAACGCGTATCGTACTATTTCTCACGGATTTTTATAAGCAAACCTTGTTTTGAGCAACAATCATGAGTTTATGTTATCTTTAATTTGAGCAGTCCAGCACGGTCGACAGCTTACAAAGCATCAGTAACTTTCTGGAATGTAACATCAGTTGTGCGGAGATAAATTCGAATCGATCTCGAGTTTACGCGTTGCCTTCAAAACACATTCCCAATCGAGAGGAAGTAGTGAGAGACAGATGTACGAGATAAAAACAGAATAAATTGTGAATTTAACATAACTTGTTATTACTCAGTAAGCGCCATGTTTAGTTATTTTGGTAAATAGGTGTTGTCCTAATAGCCAGGCTAGTTTTTTTGTTATTTGTTCGTGCTAATTGGTAACGGCATAGAATTTTTGTTGGATTATCAGTATATGGTTTACCATCATTATATAAACTGGGGCAATTGAAACGGCATTTATATTAGGTAAGTAGGTATGTCTATAATGTTATAGGTCGACAGATGCTGGGTAGACGACTGTACTTTTAGGCAATGTACATATAGAGAATAAAGCATGAACCCAGTGGAGTAAAACCAAAGGAACTTCTTTATCATGTAACACTGCAAAATCTCCGCTAACGCTACGTTGGGCTTAAAGTAAAGTGAAGGTAGCCTGGGTAACAACTAACAACGCCCATTGCAATTCCCATGCACGGGAATAATAAACATTCGGTACCTATTAAATGTTTGGAAAAAACGCATTAAGAAAAAGTTGTTATTTTCGTATCGCCTACCAGCAGAATTCACGAAAGGACATGCTTCAATGGGTGTTCATATAAGTGACGTTGTGGAGTGTTTAGTGTGTATATGCGGAGGTTATTTTGTGCACTGTCATCACCATAAATAACCGATTGTACTATATGTCACAGGACAAGGATGATGCACGAGAAAAGAGGTTTACGTAATCGCGTTTTGTAGGTGCAGCTAAACTAAGTTTCTGCATAGCACACACCTGGCATTAAAGTTTAACAACATTTTGCACGGTTTAAATCTAATATTGTGTTGTGTTAGTATTTTTTCAGCTTGAATATAGCATTATAAGCTGATACTGCAAAGAGATGTCGGGTAGTGACCAAAGTATAAAGAAGGAGCGCAACGAAGCATCATTCTTTTCGAAAGCTGTCGATACAATTATCAAAACCACCCAAAAGAGTCCTGACAATGTGGATTCGGATGCGAGCGTCTTAAAGTTACCACTTGAAGCGTCTCTTAATGCTGTCTCGCAGCCTTCATCGCCGTTAGGTGAGGAAAAAAATATGACAAGCATTCCAAATTTATCGCTGGATTGTTCAGATACGAACCACAGAGATACGAGTGCTTATATTCACACTTTTCGGGGAAATCAAAATTCAATTGTATTAAGAAAATTTAATTTATAAATTGAATGATTATTTTAACGATCTCATAATACTTACCGCTCAGGGTTGTCCCAGTTCCCAGATGATTTCGACTTCAAATACAAGATGGATCACAAAAAGCGCGGGAAATTCGTCATTTTTAATCAAATGGTAACAATTTGTAACAACAGAATCGCTTAGGCTAGTGGTGCATAAAAAATGAATGTTGTAATTTTGAAACCGGCTTATAGTTTGTCGGTTGCGTTTACTAAACTACACAGTACATCTAAATAAAGGCGCATTACAGTTGTAAAAAAATATAATGTAATTTTTAGAACTAGCTTAAAATATTTAAAGATATGATAAAACAAAGTTTTACAGAATTTTGAGAAATATCAAAATCTCGAAGTCAGACTTGGAACTGACGTTGATGTCACTGCACTTGACAGAGTCGCTCGATCATTGGGTTTCGAAGTGGAACTGCATAATAACCTTATCAGAAAACACATGAAACACAAGATTTGGGAGTGTCAGTAATTTTTTTACTTGTCAATTTTTTTCCCACGTCACTTATAACCAGTGATGGGAATTAATATTTTAAAAACATGTTCTCTTTTGTATGGTACTTACTAAAAATAGGTTCCTTAAACGGTCCGATGTCTGTAAAAATGCAAGAATCGGATCGGTGATTATCCCGACGTTACAAGAACGGGTTCGACCGAACCCATGCGAACCTCTTGAATCCCATCACTGCTTATAACTAACACTGAAAGTCTGCAACGATATATCAATAATCGCGATATTACTTAGCTGTGATACTTATAAATGCGTATTGCGAATATAGTTAAAAATAGCTTTATCCATTACAGCCGCATAATTTACACTTTTCATATAACACTTGCTTAAATTAAAAAATAAGGCAAACTTTCATGCAATCACTAACGCATTGTTATTCCGAACACACATAGCAACGCTCGTTATTGTGATGTAATGATCACAATCATAAATGACCCTCATTAGAATGCGACACGAAACAATTAAATCAAATATTAGCAGAAATTAAATCAACAAAGACCACTTTTGATCAGAAGTGCCATGTAAACCAATATACATTATTTAACAAGACATAAATTAATTTTGAGTTGATACAGAGAGGGCGAGTTTCTTGAATTAAGTATAAAGGTGTTAAGATCGAAACCAGCAATTGGTTGTTCGTTTTTGTCCTTTTACAACAGAAATTGCATGAAACCAGTAGTTTCATAAGCTGGACAAAAAGTGTAGACATGTCTCTAACAAATTTAAAAGCTCTGATAACCAATCTGTTTGCACCCGACAATCTGTCTGTGCCCAAGATAAACATGAGTGTCTTATCTTATGCAAATTAAAACCGAATTGGCTTTTACTCGAAACCAACGTAGACGCGGACATGGACCACAGAGAGAACGATTGCTTCGTTTGTGTCATCTTAACACATGGAGGACAGAATGATGAGTTGTATTCGTATGACGACGAAATGAATCTGAAAGACTTCACCGAGCCATTCAAAGCGAATTCATGTGAATCCCTTGCCGGAAAACCAAAGCTGTTTTTCATTCAGGTAACTTAAACCTGCAGACTACGCAAATTTTCATCAAATTGGAGCAACAACAACTTCTTAGCTTATGAGCAACGGTTACACAGTTTCCGATTTATTGTACAATGGTTACAATTTAACCCAAACGAGTTTTAACTCACATAAATTTATATCGCTACATGCATTAGCCATCATCCCCACAAACTAAAAACATATTTTTTAGCGTAATGTACTCTTGACGTCACACCTTTAGCGAAATCTCGTGCTTCAATAACGCAGAAGGGGTTCAATTCTTTAATCTGATAATATTGTTCTGTCCCATTTAATAGGCTTGTCGCGGTGAAAAGTTGGATTCCGGTAAACGAATGTTGCTAAAAGGTATAGGACCTGGTAGGATCGATAAAATACCAAAGAAAGAGCTTCCTAAAACTTACACCATTCCAGTACAAGCTGATTTTTTGGTTGCTCAAGCAACGGCACCAGGTGACTTTCAATCCTCTCCAAAGGAAATTAGTAATACCGTAATAGGCAAAATGATATGCAGCGGAATAATGGGTTCTACCAAATTGAAGGAATGTTTCAATTATACAACGCACTGTATAGCTCAGACCGATAACTCAACGACGGGCGCGAGATGATCTGACGAGCCCGTGTGATAACTCCCTTGGTTTTCCCATTCACGGGTATAGACATGAACATCCTATCTCCTAAGAACATAAAAGTTTTAGAGATTTTAGTAATGCGGCAGTTGTAGCAGGGCAAATTTCCGGACGAAACCGTCATAGTTTTGTATTTTAAAACAATTAAATATTATTGCTTCCCAAAATAATCGTGCTCATTAACAACACGGTTTTATTGCCGCAATTACTGTTACAATATGATACTATACATCTACTAGAGTACTACGCATGGAGAAATCCAGATATGGGCGCCATCTTCATTCAGTCGTTATGCTCCGTGCTTGAAACATATGGTTCGGAATGGGAAATTTTCAAGGTAGAACTTTCATATTGAAGTATAAAAAAATCTCAGCATTTCTGTTTCGTAGTATCCACTTACTTTCCGACTGATAATATGTAGGCCTATATACCGGGCTAGATTTACTCTAGCAGACAGTGAACCTCACAATTATTAAAACAATACCTCTTTAAAACACTGTGGTAAAACATAAATATTTTTAGTAACGGTTGTGCCGAACGGTTAACGCAACTGATACTTTAAAAACAATTCTATATTGACGAGCCGATTATAGGTTTAAAACTTAACCTGGTAAAAAAGGGGATTGTGTGGCTGAAATGTCATTCTCATCGAATGTACCAATTTCTTTTTAATTGGTTAGGTTTCAATTTCACTAGTGCAAAAAGGGTATGAATTATAGAGTTGTTTAAATCTCATGGATAAATTCAATGGTACACCATTGCCTAATCCCCCCAAAAAAACTCTTTAATTTTCTCAATTAATATTATGATGAACGGTTCGCCGAGTTTAGAAAACGAAAACACGACTGACTGCCAAGCAACTGTATTTGGATGGTTAATTCACTTATATTTCTGCTTAACATTCAGATATTGACAAGGGTGAACTGTATGGTGGCTTACAACTATGCCTCGAATTGTGGTGATAAAAATATGAACAACAAGAAGCAAATACCGTCGTTTACAAGTCAGCTGACTAAAGAACTGTACTTCCCTAAAAGTAAAACGTAATGGAGAATTAAGATTTAAACGAAATCCACTAAATATTGATGTTCAATCCGACAATATATATAATTTTTAAGTGAATATGATGCAATGAAAACAATTTGACTCTTACTGAAAATGTTCTTATTACCCTGTAATATATTTCACGTTGATCGCTGCACATATAATTCATATTTACTGACATTTTATAAGTTTCAACTCGATTGAACTATTCTTTCATATGTATATAAAGCTTTAAATAAACTATTTACTGGTGTAGTTCTCAGAGTCAGAGGTTTAAGTACGCCCTGCGGAAGAATGAGGCCTCGACGTAACCATAAACTGCGTCATAAATATTATTATTTATACTATGGCCAACAGCTGCCAACTTAAACTCCAGTTTCCTACTAAAAGTTTCTTATTATAGATGTACAAACGAATAAGAAAAAAGGAAAATATAATTTTAATTATCTATGAAATATGCATAACCAATCATAAATATAATCTTATTAAGCGTAGGCTATAATGAGGTGGAAATACAAAACTAAAATAAATTTATACAAAATGTTAATACAAACTAAAAATATGCGTTTACCCCACTCCTATGTTTCACTCTTTTTCGGAAAATCCCAATTTATTAAATTAAACGGGAACTAGTGATTAGTCACATTTGCGCTTTATATAATAAGGAAGAAAAATAGCGCTAAATCTTGTGGTGGTGTTAGCTGGTTTGAATCTACAGTGTCAAATTCTGGGTGAATTACGCCAGTGAAATTACCATAGGATAAGATAGGATATTCATGTTTATCCCGTGAATGGAAAAACCAAGGGGCATTGCGCCATTGAAATTAGCATAGGATAAGATAGAATATTCATGTTTATCCCCGTGAATGGAAAACCCAAGGGGGTTAACACACGGGTAGGTTGTCAAATCACTTCGCGCCCACCTCGGGTTACCGGAGCTATTGCATTGTGTTGTATTTAAATTGAGACATTCCTTCAATGTGGTAGAACCCGTTCACCTGCTGAGTTCAGGCAATGTTCGTTAAGTGCCTTGCCCACAACCGACTAGTTAGCGACCAGTTTCGGACATGCATCCTTTTGGCGTCGCACCAAACCAGCACCAGACTAACCGGTCGGACATTAGGATAGGATAGGATAGGATAGGATAGGATAGGATATTCATGTTTATCCCCGTGAATGGGAAAACCCCAGGGGTTATCACACGGGCAATCGTCAGATCACCTCGCGCCCATCGTCGGGTTACCGGAGCTATTGCAGTGTGTTGTATATGATAGACACGTTCCTTCAATTTGGTAGAACCCATTAATCCGCTGGGTTCAGGCAATGTCCGTAAAGTGCCTTGCCCAAGGACACAACCGACTAGCTAGCGACCAGTTTCGCACCTGCAACCTTTCGATTGAAAGGCGACGCACTTAACCGCTAGACCATCGGGGCGGACAATTCCCGAGAGACCCACGAATATAAGCATTTTAGCTGTTTTGCTAATGTTCGGAACAGGTAATTCTATAACAGACGATATTTCGGACCGATATTTTTGTGAGGATTATATTCACTTTCAATTGTAAAGTAAAAAAATAAACTATCTAAAGGAAACTGTTAAAAATGAAATTCGTAAGTCTCAACACCCAAACAAATCAATAGTGAATTTCAAGTCGAACAAAAGAGATTCGAATACCCCATCTATACCCACCATGAATCGTTTTCCGGGAAATCCCCCATTACGTTTTTTAAGTATACCAACGTGAATACTTTATTTGGAAAACGTGCGGATATTAATTTTGGATTAGTAACTCGGGAACCTATTAGTTTCTGCTTGCAGGTTATACACATTATTTAAATATACCAAAGGTGATGAGATAGCCAAGGAACTCGGTCGTATCTGCATGCAGAAAAATATATCGTACACTCAACAGGGGTTTTAAAAATAGTAGTGGATATCACGTGATTGACACTCTCTAGTATTCAAATTAGGTAGTTTACTACGCCAAGCGTTCGTAACAATCCCTGGTCTTGTGATCTAATTTTGAGCACAGCACAAATGTTTAAATATACAACTTAAATTTATAAATATCATACAGTTTTAGTACCGGTATCTTAGATTACTAAACAATTGGCAAGTTACTGAACAAAGGCCATGAGTTGCCAGTTATTTTTCAGGTCAAGATTTGCTGACTGACTCATATTAAATTGTGTACTGAAATAGCCTGATTTGTGATTTTTACAATTATTGATTTAGAAGGCCTGAATTTATTATTAAAAATGCCCGACCTTGTTATTAATCCCTATTCAATTTCGAAAATATTACTTTTGCTTAATTTTTGGAAAGTCCTTTGTATTTGTTAATTTAATTAGCCAAAATTGTGTAATTGTTGATGAGAAAAGTGTGACTGCAGCGAAAGAAACAAAAATAAAAATTGTATTGTCATTTCCAATTATAATATTTGCGGCCTGTTGTACCAACACCGGTTACCAGTACCAAAGCTATAGCTGTTTGTTGGTTATGACTAAGACAGGAGTATCCGGAGTTGCATGCAGCTGTTTCATCCTTCTAATACAACTCTTGTTAACTTTATTGCTACTATACTGTAGCAAGCGCTTTATAAGTTTAAACCTAACATATTAATGCAACTTTATTTGAATGTGTGTTACCTTATTCAGGTAGGCTACACAACAATGCAAAATTGTAGTCAAGAATCCAATTTGACACCTATTTAGTATGTTTTTTCATACCATTCAGATTAAGATACTGTAGACACTCTACAGCAAATTGATGGTGGTTGATTAAACTATTGTTTATTGGTCTGTTACTTCTTTATTTTCCAAAACCTAAAACAATTTAACTTTATTAATGTTTGTATTTTTGCCTAACACTCTACTTTAAATTAGTAATTTTTATTTTAACCTTGACTAGAAGAATTTAAATAGAAGCCAATTATAATTTACTTAAACATTAGGCTAATTTAAAAAGTCTTCCCCATTTTGCTTCTATATACAAACATATATGCTGACAAGATGGCCAATCAAAATAATGGATACATTATGCAAGCAATGGGTGATGTTATAACAAGTTCTACATGCCAAGCTATGGATGTTCCAGAGGGTGATCGTGCTACTAGTATCCAAACCAATGAACAAAACAACTTTTCTGTGCAGAGACCAACAATTGAGCGACCATTAAGTGACCTTCACATTAATATTGTGGCTTCACAAGTATCAAGAAGATTGTTGGAAGGTATGATGGTTAATGCAGGTTTAAATCATATGGAGAAAAATGAGGTAAAACATATTAAAGATCGTATGAAAGCTTGTACCGAGTTGCTCAAAATTTGGAAAAGAAAGGATAACAATGCAAAACAAGTTCAAGATCTTATTGATCTAGTGCGTTCTGTAGATGGTAATAACGAACATATAGCAAGACATTTAGAATCTTTTACTTAAATTATTATTTTTTCAGATTGATTAAATAGATTGTTAATGATAAATTTAACTTGGGAAATGCACTGCATTCTTAAAAGTGGGTTGCATCATACATGTTATGTGATAACAATTAGGCAAAATTAGACAAAAATTATTGTATAAAAGAATCCATAGAATTTTAATACAATCGCACTAATGACTTCAAAAAAGGGCCTAATTTAATTGTTTTTGTGGTTTGAAACTCAATTAATACAAATTACAATCTGACTTTATAATTTAATTTTCATTTATTTATTTTTTTGTAATGTAATAAATTTAAAATTCAAGATTCAAGATATGGATATGGCACCAGTAGCACTTTTTTACCGTATTTTAGTACCATTATTTGATATTATATCGGCAGTCTTAAAGTCCTGTTTGGGCAAAGATTTACAGCTCTGTAGTTCTTTACTTCTTTTGTGAATCTGTTATATACCTTTTATAATGTTCTTTGTAGTGTGTAATTATAATTTCCAGTAAAAACGCTAGTCCTATGCATTACACTGAGTAAGTATATATTATTTATTAAGTTTGTAATTTTTGTACAAAATAAATCTCACTACCAATTAAAAGGTGTTGCAAGGTTTTTAAGACTCGGTTTAGTGTTTACAGACAACATTACTTGCTTTAAAACATTGAATCTTAGACCTGGTTAACCTTTTTTATTTTAAATATTTTTTTATTGATTAAATTTTGTCTTTGCACTTCAATGATGCTAAAATTGGGTTATTTGGGAAAAACTTTCTTCCTAAAATCTCTTCTTGTATTTTGCTATTTAGTTCCATATTAAAATGCAAATTTGTTTATATGTCTTGTTGATTGTTCGAAAATATTTAAATTTGGAATTGTCCAATTAATCCGACAACATCTAGCTAGCACATTCCCCAAGTATAATGTCCGACCAGTTGGTCTTTTCAACCGAAAGGTTTAAGATTCAGAATGTGTTAACCCCCCTGGTTTTTCCATTCACGGGATAAACATGAACATCCTATCCTATCTTCCTACTGGTTGAGGCGTGCAATTAGCAAATGTTAAATTTCAACTCAAAGGACCCCTACTTTATAGTAGCCATTGAAAGACTGCTTCTGTTTAATGCTCTTGGGTTCAACACTTCATATGTAACGTATTGTTTATTATCTTGTTTAAGTAAGTTAGTTGACCTTTAAGGTATGCGGTGTGTTTAGGAGGCGTTCAACCAATTATTCTCCCTATCTCTCCAATGCAAACTGACCTCACAAAAACGACTGTCACTCAAAATCCTGACATAGGAAGTCTTAGATTTTTTCACAATTTAAAATTGAAGCTTGGATCTGCAACCTAAACTCAAAACCCTACAAAATTTTGTTTAAAAATTTTGAGCCCATACCCCCTCGTACATCGGCAACTTTTTTTCCAACAAACAGCTAGCAGATGCACAATCAACACCTTTATTTTACAAAGCACTGCTCCACGATTACAAAACTTTACAGCTAAACGAGAACACCGGCGCGCAGCCTAGCACATGCTGCTTTCAACCAAACAAACATTGGGGAATCACCACCATTGTTACTCAGCAAAACACTCGTTTAAAAACAATGACTCATGGAGGGTACCACTCGTCACATCCTGCCGTTTCATAGAGGTCTTAATTGGTTATACGCCATCTATAGGGCGCTTTCGTGAGTAAATGCCCCCACAAAACCACACGTGACTGTGCCACAAATATTTATGAAGGCAATTACACATGTAACAGATCCGATTTAATAAGCAACCAATCCGTTTAAATAAGCAACCAATAAAACATTTAAAGGGGAACTGAAGTCAATTTTAAGAATATCTTAATAAATGGAAACAAATACGCTGATTTCAAAAATCAAATCAGTTTCTTCCAATATTTTTTGGTTAAAGAGTTATGAGCAAATACTGTATTTCATTTTATGTTAGGGGATTTCCCGTATTACGTCACTGACGTTGTTGAGATTTCGTGCCTATATGCATTGTATACAATCATGTGTCAGTTTAGAGGTGAATTAGTAACAGAAGCGCCTGCAGGAGCGTTGTATTTTCGTTTTTATTATGGAGACTTAGCATAACACTTGTCATATAGTCTTACTGAACCAATGTACATGGTGACAGCTTACTTTAAAGCGGTCATTAAGGCCTGCACGGTCCTGGACCTAAGCTGAATGCTGAGGTATACAGGTCTCGTATTTAAATGACTTTAGAATAATAAGTCTTAGCAATTTATATCATAAATAATAAAAGTGAAAACAGAACAAGAAAACTATAACATAATGTATTAAACTGTAACTGCCAGCAATTTATAGAAATAAACCAGCAATTAGGCAAAGGCTAGACTATGTGGTGGGAAAAGCCTATTTCTTTCATGGTTTACCTTGGCTGTTTGTATAACGTTTTGCTGTTGTGTATGTGGTGCATTTAATGTCTGCTGTTATTGAAACTGAGCATTAGCCTACTGGTTGAGTATACCACTTATTGCAAAAACCAGTTAATCCACAGTTGAGTAGCTGATGTGTAGTCTGACAATAAGTACACAGCAAGCACTCAGATAAGTAAGTGGAGAATATATATAATAGATCTTTACTTAACTACCCAAATAAGTTAATAAGAATATACCACATTTCTAATTTAGTTCTTTTTATTAGATATTGTAAAATGCCTAAAGTTAAGCCACTGAGAAGGAAGAAAGAGTGATTGGAGTATATTGTTTTGCTCCAGGATGTACAAATTCCTATTACAGCACACGAAATTCCAATCCACCTGTGCTCTTCCATCGATTTCCTCACAACGACAAAAAACGGTTGAAGCAACGGATACAACAATGCAAGCGTTCTAAACTACCTGGAAAAAGAACCGCAGTGTGTAGTGCACATATTTGTGACAAGGATTATCATAGTAAAATTGTATTTGACTCCAATGGAGTAGCCAAGATGATGAAAACAAACCACTTCGTGAAAAATACAGTTCCAACAATTTTAAATTTTTCTGATTATGATTTTAAACATAGTGATCAACCCAGTACATCAAGTGCAACTTCAAGAACTTCTTTATCCAAGCAGATAATTGAAAAATAAGGGCTTTTAGTATTGCAAGTCCAGTCTGGCATTATTTTGTGCACAAATGCATGTACATTCATGCAGCATAAACATTCTTGCGGTGTGTCCATAAGAATACAGTTCTTGCAACGGCACCAAGTCATGTCAATAGGTAATGTTTCTAAATAAACATTTTCTTCTATGGGGCTTGCATCTTCAAAGATACTTTCAGACGTTTTCCTTGGTTCAAACGCACATGACTAAATTTGTGTTGTTTTATTGTGTACAATAAAACTTCTTTCATCCATGCCAGAATGCTGAAAACTTTCATCTATTTTAGTGTTACAACATTAACTTAAATTTACTGTAGAAATGAAGAAAACAAAAGAAATTTGTTAAAACTTCTATGCATATGTATACCAAATCTCTCACACTCTCAGTTTGTAGCCTAGGGGTTGATAATAACATTGCTAGTCTACGTTGCAGATTATGGCTATATATTGAAAAGCAACAATCATGAAAGAAATAGGCTGTTCCCACCGCATAGTCTGATCTTTGATTGATGGCTGGTTTATTTCTATAAATTGCTGGCAGTTACAGTTTACTGCCTCCTGTTCTAGTTTTCTTGTTCTGTCTTCACTTCTATGATTTATGATATAAATTGCTAAGACTTATTATTCTAAAGTCATTTAAATACGAGACCTGTATACCTCAGCATTCAGCTTAGGTTCAGGATCGTGCAGGCCTGAATGAGCGCACTTAAGGTAAGCTGTCACGCGGGTACATTGGTTCAGTTAGGCTATATGACAAGTGTTATGCTAAGTCTTCATAAAAAAACGAAAATACAACGCTCCTGCAGGCGCTTATGTTACTAATTCACCTCTAAACTGGCACATGATTGTATACAATGCATATAGGCACGAAATCTCAACAACGTCAGTGACGTAATACGGGAAATCCCCTAACATAAAATGAAATACATATTTGCCCATAACTCTTTAACCAAAAAATATTGGAAGAAACTGATTTGATTTTTGAAATCAGCGTATTTTTTTCCATTTATTAAGATATTCTTAAAATTGACTTCAGTTCCCCTTTAAGTAAAGCATGTAACGACGCTGTCCGGCCGGTTGGTCTTGCGGTTAAGTGCGTCGCCTTTCAATCAAAAGGTTGCAGGTGCGAAACTGGTCGCTAGCTAGTCGGTTGTGTCATTGGCCAAGGCACTTTACGGACATTTCCTGAACCCAGTGGATTAATGGTTTCTAACAAATTGCAGGAACGTGTCTATCATATACAACACACTGCAATAGCTTCGGTAACCCGACGATGGGCGCGAGGTGATCTGACGATCGCCCGTGTGATAACCCCTTGGTTTTTCCATTCACGGGGGTAAACATGACAAACCTATCCTATCCTACTTCATCTGTTTAAACAGCTACTAGCCTATATATTCTAGTAAATTCTACACAATAAATATTAGCTTACTATATATTTATACTAAAGCGATTTCAATAAATAAGGCATTTTTAGAATTGTCAAATAAAAAGCTATAAAATGCCGCGAGTCATATATGATTTAACCTTAGCATATAAAGTCGCACAACATGGCACAAAATGTATCTGTCTCATATCTTCGTTTAAATTTAAAAATCGGGTGAAATATAATGTTCTAAAGTTCTAAAAATGCGAGACAGATTAATGACGATAATCGCTTCACATAACAACTACGAATCACCACAAAGGAATTCAAATGTGTATAAAACTTCCTCGATTAGTGTTGGTCCCACGGGATGATAATCCACTCGCAGCGGCCACACTGTCGAGAGGTCCCAGAGTCGTACGAATACGACAGATCTCATGGTCTTAAAAATTTGATTCATGATATTATCATATCTAAGCCCAAGCCAATCCTGTGGAGATATAAAGGCGTTGTTCCCTTTTAAAACAACCTTGGTGTCAGGCTTTCTCTCAAGAAGGCGCTCAATCGAGTCCCGAATACCCAGTATTCGGTGAATAAACACCGAAGGTTCATAGAACAACATATGTAGGCCAATAGTGATCACTATGTAAGTTACAGATTGGTCAGTAATTTCGTCCAAGACATCACTTATATAAGGTCGATGATTTAACGGGCCTTCATTTTGCATAGGTGGTCCATGACTTCTGTAATAAATCGTAATATTGTTCGTTTTGTCTGTTGCAATTTTAGGTTCTGTCCATACCGTTTCCGAATTCGGTCCCGATACAGTCAAATGACCTTCTTTGGATAGAGTCTCGAAGAATTGCCGCAACGTTGAGTCGCCAAGAATGTAGACGACTTTATTTTTCAGGCATTTAAAAACCGCTTCAAAATTCAACTGATTATTGCACTTTAGCGACACCCAGTGACCATTATAAATGTATCCGTGGGGTCGCAATTTGTCATCTTCAAGTGGTGTCTCCATGTTGCAACGTTTGAGATTTTTTCTGACGTATTTTCCAGAAACGTTGAAGGTGCAATTAGGGGACAAAACGATCTGATCGTTAAAATTAAAAGCTTTCATTGTGATGTCTAATAGCTCTTTAGTTTCGTCGGTGGACTTTTTAAATGCACTCCAACTGATCCGAGGACATTGTTTCGATTTCGGTTTAAAACAAAAATACGGTTCGTTGTTTCGCCGATTGGAATAATCACATAGTTGTGATAAATTGTGCCTGTGACAGCAAAAAATCATTAATTCAAAAGAAATTCCTATTTTTAGCAATCAATAAGTATGTTAAAGTTAATGCTTTATCGGTATCATTGCGTGTAAAACGTCTTGGTGTCCTAAAATGTGTTTTCCATCGTTGCTTGCGCCAGATAAATAAGTGGGTGAACAATAACGGAGTTGCTATCACGTACAACACGCTGCAATAACTTTGTTTTTAAGTATATATTCATTTGGCGTTGTCATGCGTGAGTATGTTTCATCGACCTCTATGTTTCTTCATTCTAAAATAAGTATTGGTAAAGAAACCGTTTTATCTATATCGCGAACCTTCCTGAAGAAGCCAAATCCACGTTACACTCCGTCATCTCGCCATTTTCGAGTTTTGTTGTGTAGCCGTACCCCGAATACCTCCTCTTGGAGGTTCCTACAACAAGCTCCGCTATATCTTCCACCGAATACACAAGGACAACTTCAAGATTCATTGATCCAGGCATTGGCAATGGGCTTTGTAGTGAGTAGGACCCATCTTGATTGTCTGTAATGTGGCAAGCGATTCCGTTCGGACGTTCACTACCCACGTCCTCCGAATAAATGATACGGGCACGGAAATAATCCCCGCCAAACGATTTTGCTTCACCAACGCCATTGAATGCGTGTATAGTAGCTCGAAATCTGAAGAAAAATACTATTGATGGTATGAATTATTTCAACACTTCCGAGGAAAGTTTTAAGTAAATTGGCAGTGCTAAAGTTGTTTCACATTTTTTTATATTTTTTATTTGGTTTAAACATTAATGAACTATACAGTGCTAGGTGTGAATAGTGCATTTTTGTTTTAAAATAAGTGGTTGGACTTAACGTAGGTTATCAACTAGTTTTATATTGGAATAACAACATGTGTAATAAAAAAATATTAATGTTGAATGACATTTTATTATGTAATTAAATCTAATTGTTTGTGAGTTACCACTTTAACGCTGAAGTTATATTAAATCTTCGGTAACGGGAAAACGCAAGTGACGTAAACCACAGCCAATCGCCAGATTAATTCGCGCCAACCATCACGTTGCCGTAGCTATTGCAGAGCATTGTGTATGATTCAGACATTTCTTTAATTTGGTAGAACCCGGTATTCGATTGGGTCGCTAAGACACAACCTTTTAGTTAGCGACCAGTTTCGAACCCCGTGAATGGGTTTTAGTTAGCGACCAGTTTATCCCCGTGAATGGGAAAACCCTAGGGGGGTTATCACACGGGCAATCGTCAGATCACCTCGCGCCCATCGTCGGGTTACCGGAGCTATTGTAGTGTGTTGTATATGATAGACACGTTCCTTCAATTTGGTACAACCCAATAGCCTAATCCTCTGGGTTCAGGCAATGTCCGTAAAGTGCCTTGCCCAAGGACACAACCGACTAGCTAGCGACCAGTTTCGCACCTGCAACTTTTCGATTGAAAGGCGACGCACTTAACCGCTAGACCACCGGGCCGGACAACTCCGACGTGAAATCTAAAAGAACATGCCAGCGCGTGTTCAGAGCACATACCTGTCTCCGACGGCCAGATTGTCTGGAGTTTCTACAACAATTGTCGTTAGATGTGGACTGGTTGCCAACTCAGGCTTGTTTTCCGGGTTTACTAGTTTCAATTTTTCAATTGCACGCGCAGCTTCCGGTATGTAGTTTCTCCAGTTGTATTCTTGGCTTTTCCAATATTGCGGTTCAGCTGTAATGTCTCCGGGTATTGCCTTTCCATATTCATCAACACATCGAAGACCATACAGCGCAGATTCAGGGTTTAGCACGTCAGGTAATGACACATTGTTTCCATTAGCAATGGAAGTAACGTTTGGTTGTTTACATCTATAAATCAAACGCCAGGGAATGTGTTTGTTTCCAGTGCGAATTTGCCAGAATCCTTGCCGAGTGCCGTCATTATTCCACTTTATCAAAATATATAAATAAATGTACAACACAAACAACCCCGTCAGAAGGGATAGAGCTTTCAGCCTTGATTCCATTTCCAATTGGTATACATGTAGTTGAATTTGTAAATTAAAAGAAGTTTCTTATGTGCTATAGACAAACAAAAAGTGCTAAATGTTAAAATTACAACAAACACAAAGGCATCCGATTGCCGTTGACTGCATAACTACCTATAGCTGGTCTAGCGATGTCTGTAAAAGAAATAAAATACAATATATTTCCCATATAATTTTCAATAACAAAACAATCCTTTCAAATTTAAAAACTGAATTTAAAAAATAAATATTTGATTTGGATGATAAATTTAAAAACGAAGTAACGCATTTTCATTTCCTATAAGACAGTGGTTCCCAACCTTTTTTAGTGTCGGGGCCAAATTTAAAATTTTAGAATACGTATGGAGCCTCATGAAAACACTCATGAAAACATGAAAACACACTGCTTTAAGAAAACAGTGACGTAACAATAGCAGCCTGTTCACAACTTTCCTTGCCTATAATCTTAACTATGAAGTAAAAACTCTTTTCCTAGCCTTCAAACTAAGCAAGGGTAATTTTAGAATACTAATTTTATTTTTTTTATTATTAGAATTAGATTCTTATATTTTTAGGGGATTTTCAAAGGTCAATGAGAGCCGCAAGAAGGCTAGCTTGGAGCCGCATGCGGCTCTCGGAGCCGCGGTTGGGAATCACTGCTATAAGACGATAGAAATGTCTAGGTGGGAAATCTTATATTTACTCAAAAGTTTCAAATGTTGCTACAATAATGATCAGTGCAAAATAAAATAAATTATTCCAGGGCTTCCTTAACTGGCAGTCGCCCAATGAATATTAGGGGTCGAAAAGATACATAAATTTCACACAAACTACTATATATTTTTTACTTTTTTAGCCAGACTTTTGATACTAGTGCGAAATATAAATCCCACCTGATTAGTAACATCTATGTAAAACCAAGTCACCACTTTTTGGTGACTTGGTTATATAATTCCTACCAGTAATCTAGAATAAATGAAAATGTATGTAGAAGCACACAGCGGGAAGTGATGAAATCCTTATTGTACCGCGTGGCATAAATTAATGCACACCGGACGTATTATTAATGTGATCAAAACAATGCATTTTCAGGGCTCTACATAAAGCTTTTAGAACACTTGTCCTGTAGGACAAGTTCAATGCAAAATTGACCTGTCCCTTTTAGCTATCACTTGTCCCAAAATAAAATTACAATTTAATTCCCGATTCTCGCCGTTCCTAACCACGTGATTAACGCAATATTTAACGATTACGTAATCACTTCCCAAAAGACGTTTCTTATCGTGGAAACGGGAATCGTCTTTCTTGGTTTGTTGCGGTTTGCACGAAGACGATGACAGGGCCAAAATCCGCGCGAGTAACGCTAGTAATACTCTCGTGACGCACACCGTGCGAGTTAAGAATTTACACCCGCATCCGCATTGGCATATAAAAAAAACTAAGTAACGTTTACCGCGACCGTTTTATATTCGACTGGCGTATACCGTTTTTTTATACACATGGCGCGTCCGAATACTGGAGTTTATAATACTTACATCAGCATGTCAAATTGTTATAATGCCAGATTTAAACAGTTGTTACGTCATACAAACCACAGTTGCGCGCCTTGTTTATTCGTGTTACTCGCGTGGGCTTCCACACACGACACGAGTGAATTCTTAATTGCCCAAAATTTGATGGATTTATGACTTTGGATGATATTATTTCACAAAATTATCTCGTTTAATAACTATATTGTATCGCGTTCAATAATACTCAGTAAGACCATATTCTGCAATATCTTGTATTACGAGTGCGCGTGAGATTGGTATTAACAAACAACATAGACTACTCTGTCGTTCGAAATGGGCTTTTTATGTTGCACTCAAATTGTAATTATTATCATTTAATAATATTAAGAATTCAATTACAAATTACCTAACCAATTGAAGCAGAAATGGATACCCCGGATTGGGATGGCACGTTTACTTCGCGTTCGACTTATAATTTACCGATGAAAATTTCGCGTTATTTTAAGTTTGTCTGTGCGTTGACAAAAAATATGATTATTTCACACACTTTTGGAGTAATTCTAGAGTAATTCTAAAAGTTTTTATAAGCCTTATCACCGATGCGAAGATTGCGTATCAGTCTTTATCGTATTCGCACAAAGATTAAGATCAAGTGTTAGTCACTATCATATATTCGCACTAACGGAGATAGAAACTAAATTTTAAGATGTTACATTTTTTCAACTCGTCTCATAATAAATCCGAGTTGTAACAAAAGGAACGGGAAACGAACAACGAAATAGTACGAATCTCATTAGCGCACGGTGCTAGTTTAACACCGTTTGAACTCGGAGATAAACACGGCGGTAAAAAAAAGCGTTTAGTTTGCATTTTTTACTTGTCCCGTCGGACAAGCGCCGCGCAATATCTACTTGTCCCACGCAATAAATTACCTGTCCCGGACAGGCGGACAAGCGTGTATGTCGAGCCCTGATTTTGATTGTAAAGTTTAAGTAGTCAATTGTGTGTCACATACGCATTTCAATATGTTTGTAGCGAGCTTAAAAGTTTGGGAAGCCCTAAGTTATTTAATTATTTTATATTTAAATGCGGCGACACCAAACTGTTATGACTTTAAGACTCGGTTTAGTGTTTACAGACAACATTACTTGCTTTAAAACATCGAATCTTATACCTGGTTAACCTTTTTTATTTTAAATATTTTTTTTATTGATTAAATTTTGTCTTTGCACTTTAATGATGCTAAAATTGGGTTATTTGGGAAAAACTTTCTTCCTAAAATCTCTTCTTGTATTTTGCTATTTAATTCCATATTAAAATGCAAATTTGTTTATATGTCTTGTTGATTGTTCGAAAATATTTAAATTTGGAATTGTCCAATTAATCCGACAACATCTAGCTAGCACATTCCCCAAGTATAATGTCCGACCAGTTGGTCTTTTCAACCGAAAGGTTTAAGATTCAGAATGTGTTAACTCCCTTGGTTTTTCCATTCACGGGATAAACATGAATGTCCTATCCTATCTTCCTACTGGTTGAGGCGTGCAATTAGCAAATGTTAAATTTCAACTCAAAGGACCCCTACTTTCATAGTAGCCATTGAAAGACTGCTTCTGTTTAATACTCTTGGGTTCAACACCTCATATTTAACGTATTGTTTATTATCTTGTTTAAGTAAGTTAGTTGACCTTTAAATTAAGGTATGTGAAGTGTATAGGGCGCTTTCGTGAGTAAATGCCCCCACAAAACCACGTGACCGTGCCACAAATATTTATGAAGGCAATTACACATGTAACGGAAATAACAATCAAATTTTTCTTGGAACATTTACAAGCAGGTAATAATCCGTTTAAATAAGCAACCAATAAAACAGTTAAGTAAAGCATGTAGATTAAGATACTGTAGACACTCTACAGCAAATTTATGGTGGTTGATTAAACTATTGTTTATTGGTCTGTTACTTCTTTATTTTCCAAAACCTAAAACAATTTAACTTTATTAATGTTTGTATTTTTTGCCTAACACTCTACTTTAAATCAGTAATTTTTATTTTAACCTTGACCAGGAGAAGTTAAATAGAAGCCAATTATAATAGTACTTAAACATAACGACGCTGTCCGACCGGTTGGTCTAGCAGTTAAGTGCGCCGCCTTTCAATCGAAAGGTTGCAGGTGCGAAACTGGTCGCTAGCTAGTCGGTTGTGTCCTTGGCCAAGGCACTTTACGGACATTGCCTGAACCCAGTGGATTAATGATTTCTAACAAATTGAAGGAACGTGTCTATCACATACAACACGCTGCAATAGCTCTGGTAACCCGGCGATGGACGCGAGGTAATCTGACGATCGCTTGTGTGATAACCCCTTTTTCCCATTCACGGGGGTAAACATGATAATCCTATCCTATCCTACTTTATCTGTTTAAACAGCTACTAGCCTATATATTCTAGTAAATTCTACACAATAAATATTAGCTTACTATATATTTATACTAAAGCGATTTCAATAAATAAGGCATTTTTAGAATTGTCAAATAAAAAGCTATGAAATGCCGCGAGTGATATATGATTTAACCTTAGCATATAAAGTCGCACAACATGGCACAAAATGTATCTGTCTCATATCTTCGTTTAAATTTAAAAATTGGGTAAAATATAATGTTCTAAAGTTCTAAAAATGCGAGACAGATTAATGACGATAATCGCTTCATATAACAACTACGAATCACCACAAAGGAATTCAAATGTGTATAAAACTTCCTCGATTAGTGTTGGTCCCACGGGATGATAATCCACTTGCAGCGGCCACACTGTCGAGAGGTCCCAGAGTCGTACGAATACGACAGATCTCATGTTCTTAAAAATTTGATTCATGATATTATCATATCTAAGCCCAAGCCAATCCTGTGGAGATATAAAGGCGTTGTTCCCTTTTAAAACAACCTTGGTGTCAGGCTTTCGCTCAAGAAGGCGCTCAATCGAGTCCCGAATGCCCAGTATTCGGTGAATAAACACCGACGGCTCATAGAACAACATATGTAGGCCAATAGTGATCACTATGTAAGTTACAGTTTGGTCATTAATTTCGTCCAAGACATCACTTATATAAGGTCGATGATTTAACGGGCCTCCATTTTGCATAGGTGGTCCATGACATCTGTAATAAATCGTAATATTGTTCGTTTTGTCTGTTGCAATTTTAGGTTCTGTCCATACCGTTTCCGAATTCGGTCCCGATACAGTCAAATGACCTTCTTTGGATAGAGTCTCGAAGAATTGCCGCAACGTTGAGTCGCCAAGAATGTAGACGACTTTATTTTTCAGGCATTTAAAAACCGCTTCAAAATTCAACTGATTATTGCACTTTAGCGACACCCAGTGACCATTATAAATGTATCCGTGCGGTCGCAATTTGTCATCTTCAAGTGGTGTCTCCATGGTGCAACGTTTAAGATTTTTTCTGGTGTATTTTCCAGAAACGTTGAAGGTGCAATTAGGGGACAAAACGATCTGATCGTTAAATCTAAAAGCTTTCATTGTGATGTCTAATAGCTCTTTAGTTTCGTCGGTGGACATTTTTAATGCACTCCAACTGATCCGAGGACATTGTTTCGATTTCGGTTTAAAACAAAAATACGGTTCGTTGTTTCGCCGATTGGAATAATCACATAGTTGTGATAAATTGTGCCTGTGACAGCAAAAAATCATTAATTCAAAAGAAATTCCTATTTTTAGCAATCAATAAGTATGTTAAAGTTAATGCTTTATCGGTATCATTGCGTGTAAACACCTGTTTTGGTGTCCTGAAATGTGTTTTCCATCGTTGCTTGCGCCAGATAAATAATTTGGTGAACAATAACGGAGTTGCTGTCACGTACAACACGCTGCAATAACTTTGTTTTTATAAGTATATTTTTTAAGTGTCATTTGGCGTGTTGGCATGTGAGTGTGTTTCATCGACCTCTATGTTTCTTTATCCCGAAATAAGCAGCAGCATTAGTAAAGAGAACATTTTATCTATAACGCAAACCTCCCAGAAGAAGCCAAATCCACGTTACACTCCGTCATCTCGCCATTTTCGAGTTTTGTTGTGTAACCATGCCCCGAATACCTCCTCTTGGAGGTTCCCACGACAAGCTCCGCTATGTCCTCCACCGAATACACAAGGACAACTTCAAGCTGCATTGATCCAGGCATTGGCAATGGACTTTGTAGTGAGTAGGTTCCATCTTGATTGTCTGTAATGTGGCAAGCGATTCCGTTCGGACGTTTACTGCCCACGTCCTCCGAATAAATGATACGGGCACGGAAATAATCCCCGCCAAACGATTTTGCTTCACCAACGCCATTGAATGCATGTATAGTAGCTCGAAATCTGAAGAAAAATACTATTGATGGTATGAATTATTTCAACACTTCCGAGGAAAGTTTTAAGTAAATTGGCAATACTAAAGTTGTGTCACATTTTTTTATATTATTTATTTGGTTTAAACATTAATAAACTATACAGTGCTATAGGTGTGAATGCTGCATTTTTGTTTTAAAATAATTGGTTGAACTTAACGTAGGTTATCAACTAGTTTTATATTGACTTAAAACAACCTGTGTAATACAAATATTATTGTTGAATGACATATGTAAATAAATCCAATTGTTTGTGAGTTACCACTTTAACGCTGAAGTTATATTAAATCTTCGGTAACGGGAAAACGCAAGTGGCGTAAACACACAGCCAATCGCCAGATTAATTCGCGCCAACCATCGCGTTGCCATAGCTATTGCAGTGCATAGCGTATGATTCAGACGGTTCTTTAATTTGGTAGAACCCGGTAATCGATTGGGTCGCCAAGACACAACCTTTTAGTTAGCGACCAGTTTCGAACTCTATAAAGACAATAAAATAAACAATAAATATAAAGACGATAAAATGTGGTGAAACTCCGACGTGAAATATAAAAGAACTGCGCGTGTTCAGAGCACATACCTGTCTCCGACGGCCAGATTGTCTGGAGTTTCTACAACAATTGTCGTTAGATGTGGACTGGTTGCCAACTCAGGCTTGTTTTCCGGGTTTACTAGTTTCAATTTTTCAATTGCACGCGCAGCTTCCGGCATGTAGTTTCTCCAGTTGTATTCTTGGCTCTTCCAATATTGCGGTTCAGCTGTAATGTCTCCGGGTATTGCCTTTCCATATTCATCAACACATCGAAGACCATACAGCGCAGATTCAGGATTTAGCACGTCAGGTAATGACACATTGTTTCCATTAGCAATGGAAGTAACGTTTGGTTGTTTACATCTATAAATCAAACGCCAGGGAATGTGTTTGTTTCCAGTGCGAATTTGCCAGAATCCTTGCCGAGTGCCGTCATTATTCCACTTTATCAAAATATATAAATAAATGTACAACACAAACAACCCCGTCAGAAGGGATAGAGCTTTTAGCCTTGATTCCATTTCCAATTGGTATACATGTAGTTGAATTTGTAAATTAAAAGAAGTTTCTTATGTGCTATAGACAAACAAAAAGTGCTAAATGTTAAAATTACAACAAACACAAAGGCATCCGATTGCCGTTGACTGCATAACTACCTATAGCTGGTCTAGCGATGTCTGTAAAAGAAATAAAATACAATATATTTCCCATATAATTTTCAATAACAAAACAATCCTTTCAAATTTAAAAACTGAATTTAAAAAATAAATATTTGATTTGTGTAGCGCCAACAGTTTACGTATCACCCTCCGTGCTTTTTTCTTTAATTCTATTTATTTGTGACGTTGTTCTCTTTTTAGTTTTCCGTTTTGTTGGCGCTTTGTGATTGGTTTATTTGGTTGATTACGTGTTTTCCTTGTTTTTCCCATGTTGCCAATTTCGATGAGGGCAGTTAGAATACACGGTCGAGTAAAGAGGTTATCGAACCCTATACCGAGTCGATTCGTTACATTTGGCGATCCTGCCAGGACCCAGATTGAGTCTCGAAGAGTCTCGAAGAATTGCCGCAACGTTGAGTCGCCAAGAATGTAGACGACTTTATTTTTCAGGCATTTAAAAACCGCTTCAAAATTCAACTGATTATTGCACTTTAGCGACACCCAGTGACCATTATAAATGTATCCGTGCGGTCGCAATTTGTCATCTTCAAGTGGTGTCTCCATGGTGCAACGTTTAAGATTTTTTCTGGTGTATTTTCCAGAAACGTTGAAGGTGCAATTAGGGGACAAAACGATCTGATCGTTAAATCTAAAAGCTTTCATTGTGATGTCTAATAGCTCTTTAGTTTCGTCGGTGGACATTTTTAAATACACTCCAACTGATCCGAGGACATTGTTTCGATTTCGGTTTAAAACAAAAATACGGTTCGTTGTTTCGCCGATTGGAATAATCACATAGTTGTGATAAATTGTGCCTGTGACAGCAAAAAATCATTAATTCAAAAGAAATTCCTATTTTTAGCAATCAATAAGTATGTTAAAGTTAATGCTTTATCGGTATCATTGCGTGTAAACACCTGTTTTGGTGTCCTGAAATGTGTTTTCCATCGTTGCTTGCGCCAGATAAATAATTTGGTGAACAATAACGGAGTTGCTGTCACGTACAACACGCTGCAATAACTTTGTTTTTATAAGTATATTTTTTAAGTGTCATTTGGCGTGTTGGCATGTGAGTGTGTTTCATCGACCTCTATGTTTCTTTATCCCGAAATAAGCAGCAGCATTAGTAAAGAGAACATTTTATCTATAACGCAAACCTCCCAGAAGAAGCCAAATCCACGTTACACTCCGTCATCTCGCCATTTTCGAGTTTTGTTGTGTAACCATGCCCCGAATACCTCCTCTTGGAGGTTCCCACGACAAGCTCCGCTATGTCCTCCACCGAATACACAAGGACAACTTCAAGCTGCATTGATCCAGGCATTGGCAATGGACTTTGTAGTGAGTAGGTTCCATCTTGATTGTCTGTAATGTGGCAAGCGATTCCGTTCGGACGTTTACTGCCCACGTCCTCCGAATAAATGATACGGGCACGGAAATAATCCCCGCCAAACGATTTTGCTTCACCAACGCCATTGAATGCATGTATAGTAGCTCGAAATCTGAAGAAAAATACTATTGATGGTATGAATTATTTCAACACTTCCGAGGAAAGTTTTAAGTAAATTGGCAATACTAAAGTTGTGTCACATTTTTTTATATTATTTATTTGGTTTAAACATTAATAAACTATACAGTGCTATAGGTGTGAATGCTGCATTTTTGTTTTAAAATAATTGGTTGAACTTAACGTAGGTTATCAACTAGTTTTATATTGACTTAAAACAACCTGTGTAATACAAATATTATTGTTGAATGACATATGTAAATAAATCCAATTGTTTGTGAGTTACCACTTTAACGCTGAAGTTATATTAAATCTTCGGTAACGGGAAAACGCAAGTGGCGTAAACACACAGCCAATCGCCAGATTAATTCGCGCCAACCATCGCGTTGCCATAGCTATTGCAGTGCATAGCGTATGATTCAGACGGTTCTTTAATTTGGTAGAACCCGGTAATCGATTGGGTCGCCAAGACACAACCTTTTAGTTAGCGACCAGTTTCGAACTCTATAAAGACAATAAAATAAACAATAAATATAAAGACGATAAAATGTGGTGAAACTCCGACGTGAAATATAAAAGAACTGCGCGTGTTCAGAGCACATACCCTGTCTCCGACGGCCAGATTGTCTGGAGTTTCTACAACAATTGTCGTTAGATGTGGACTGGTTGCCAACTCAGGCTTGTTTTCCGGGTTTACTAGTTTCAATTTTTCAATTGCACGCGCAGCTTCCGGCATGTAGTTTCTCCAGTTGTATTCTTGGCTCTTCCAATATTGCGGTTCAGCTGTAATGTCTCCGGGTATTGCCTTTCCATATTCATCAACACATCGAAGACCATACAGCGCAGATTCAGGATTTAGCACGCCAGGTAATGACACATTGTTTCCATTAGCAATGGAAGTAACGTTTGGTTGTTTACATCTATAAATCAAACGCCAGGGAATGTGTTTGTTTCCAGTGCGAATTTGCCAGAATCCTTGCCGAGTGCCGTCATTATTCCACTTTATCAAAATATATAAATAAATGTACAACACAAACAACCCCGTCAGAAGGGATAGAGCTTTTAGCCTTGATTCCATTTCCAATTGGTATACATGTAGTTGAATTTGTAAATTAAAAGAAGTTTCTTATGTGCTATAGACAAACAAAAAGTGCTAAATGTTAAAATTACAACAAACACAAAGGCATCCGATTGCCGTTGACTGCATAACTACCTATAGCTGGTCTAGCGATGTCTGTAAAAGAAATAAAATACAATATATTTCCCATATAATTTTCAATAACAAAACAATCCTTTCAAATTTAAAAACTGAATTTAAAAAATAAATATTTGATTTGTGTAGCGCCAACAGTTTACGTATCACCCTCCGTGCTTTTTTCTTTAATTCTATTTATTTGTGACGTTGTTCTCTTTTTAGTTTTCCGTTTTGTTGGCGCTTTGTGATTGGTTTATTTGGTTGATTACGTGTTTTCCTTGTTTTTCCCATGTTGCCAATTTCGATGAGGGCAGTTAGAATACACGGTCGAGTAAAGAGGTTATCGAACCCTATACCGAGTCGATTCGTTACATTTGGCGATCCTGCCAGGACCCAGATTGAGTGTATAACGATGACTGAAAATAAGCAAGAACCGTTATCAAAACATGTCGCAGAGTTAACCACAAAGTTGGAACAGTTGAACGCGAAGGTTGGAGCTAGTGTGAAATATTATGGCGAGACTGGGGTAGCAGCGCATGCGCAATGGGGTAGCAGCGCATGCGGTTAAGTGCGTCGCCTTTCAATCGAAAGGTTGCAGGTGCGAAACTGGTCGCTAGCTAGTCGGTTGTGTCCTTGGGCAAGGCACTTTACTTGCCTGAACCCAGTGGATTAATGGGTTCTACCAAATTGAAGGAACGTGTCTATCATATGCAACACACTGCAATAGCTCCGGTAACCCGACGATGGGCGTGAGGTGATCTGACGATTGCTCGTGTGTTTACCACATTGGTTTTCCCATTTACGGGGATAAAGATGAATATCCTATATTATCTTATCGCTAGAATATTTGGATACGATCCAAAGAGATGCGAGTGCTTATATTCACACTTTACCGGGAAATCAAAATTTAATTGTATAAACAAAATTTAATTTGTTAACGATCTCATAATACTTCCTGCTCAGGGTTGTCCCAGTTCCCAGATGATTTCGACTTCAAATACAAGATGGATCACAAGAAGCGCGGGAAATTCGTCATTTTTAATCAAATGGTAAAAATGTTCAAAGCAAAATGGCTTAAGGCTAGTAGTGCATAACAAAATGGATTTTGTAATTTTTAAACCGGCTTATAGTTGGTCAGTTGCGTTTATTGTACTTAAGGGATGGTTGATAATGATAGAGTAAAAATGTCACAAAAAAGAAGAGACGAAACTATACACAGCAGTACATCTAATAAAGACGCATTACAGTTGTAAGAAAATAAAATGTTATTTTTAGAACTACCTTAAAATATTTAAAGAGATGATAAAACAAAGTTTTACAGAATTTCGAGAAATATCAAAATCTCGAAGTCAGACTTGGAACTGACGTTGATGTCACTACACTGGACAGAGTCGCTCGATCATTGGGTTTCGAAGTGGAACTGCATAATAACCTTATCAGAAAACACATGAAACACAAGATTTGGGAGTGTCAGTAATTTTTTTACTTGTCATTTTTTTCCCATGTCACTTATAACCAGTGATGGGATTTAATATTTTAAAAACATGTTCTCTTTTGTATCGTACTTACTAAAACAGGTTCCTTAAACGGTCCAATGTCTGTAAAAATGCAAGAATCGGATCGGTGATTATCCCGACGTTACAAGAACGGGTTCGACCGAACCCATGCGAACCTCTTGAATCCCATCACTGCTTATAACTAACACTTAAAGTCTGCAACGATATATCAATAATCGCGATATTACTTAGCTGTGATACTTATAAATGCGTATTGCGAATATAGTTAAAAATAGCTTTATCCATCACAGACGCATAATTTACACTTTTCATATAACACTTGCCTAAATTAATAAATAAGGCAAACTTTCATGCAATCACTAACGCATTGTTATTCCGAACACACATATAGCAACTCTCGTTATTGTGATGTAATGATCGCAATCATAAATTACCCTCATTAGAATGCGACACGAAACAATTAAATCAAATATTAGCAGAAATTAAATCAACAAAGACCATTTTTGATCAGAAGTGCCATGTAAACCAATATACATTATTTAACAAGACATAAATTAATTTTGAGCTGATACAGAGAGGGCCTTGAATTAAGTAAAGGTGTTAAGTTCGAAACGAGCAATTGGTTGTTCCTTTTTGTCCTTTTACAACAGAAATTGCATGAAACCAGTAGTTTCATAAGCTGGACAAAAAGTGTAGACATGTCTCTAACAAATTTAAAAGCTCAGATAACCAATCTGTTTGCACCCGACAATCTGTCTGTGCCCAAGATAAACATGAGTGTCTTATCTAATGCAAATTAAAACCGAATTGGCTTTTACTCGAAACCAACGTAGACGCGGACATGGACCACAGAGAGAACGATTGCTTCGTTTGTGTCATCTTAACACATGGAGGAGAGAATGATGAGTTGTATTCGTATGACGACGAAATGAATCTGAAAGACTTCACCGAGCCATTCAAAGCGAATTCATGTGAATCCCTTGCCGGAAAACCAAAGCTGTTTTTCATTCAGGTAACTTAAACCTGCAGATTACGCAAATTTTCATCAAATTGGAGCAACAACAACTTCTAAGCTTATGAGCAACGGTTACACAGTTTCCGATTTATTGTACAATGGTTACAATTTAACCCAAACGAGTTTTAACTCACAAAAATTTATATCGCTACATGCATTAGCCATCACCCCCACAAACTAAAAACATATTTTTAGCGTAATGTACTCTTGACGTCACACCTTTAGCGAAATCTCTTGCTTCAACAACGCAGAAGGGGTTTAATTCTTTAATCTGATAAAAAATTGTGTCCCATTTACCAGGCTTGTCGCGGTGAAAAGTTGGATTCCGGTAAGCGAATGTTGCTAAAAGGGATAGGACCTGGTAGGATCGATAAAATACCAAAGAAAGAGCTTCCCAAAACGTACACCATTCCAGTACAAGCTGATTTTTTGGTTGCCCAAGCAACGGCACCGGGTGAGTTTTTATCCTCTCCAAAGGAAATGACAATAAGAACCCAGCGGAATAATGGGTTATACCAAATTTAAGGAATGTTTTAATTATACCCCGCACTGTAATAGCCCATCCCGGTAATCCGACGGTGGGCGCTAGGGACGATTGCCGGTGTGTTAACCCCTTGATTTTCCCATTCACGGCGATAAACATGAACACCCTATTCTATCCCCTAAGAACATAAAAGTTTTAGAGATTTTAATGAGGCGGCAGTTGCAGCAGGGCGAATTACCAGAGGAAACCGATATAGTTTTGTTTTTAAAAACTTTATTGTTTCCCAAAATAATCATTCTCATTAACAACACGGTTTCATGGCCGCAATTTACCAATATGATACTATTTCTACTAGAGTACTACGCATGGAGAAATCCAGATATGGGCGCCATCTTCATTCAGTCGTTATGTTCCGTGCTTGAAACATATGGGTCAGAATGGGAAATTTTCAAGGTAGAACTTTCATATTGATAAGTATGAATGTGTAGATTTGCTCCATTTTTGCTGTTACATGTGGGAATCACAAAAATAATGGTATTAGGTGGGAAACATGTTTAGCTGAAATTTCAGAATTTCTGCTGCGTAGCTTCCACCTACTATCGCCTGATAATATATATATATATCTGGCTAGATTTACTCTGGCAGACAGTGAAACTCGCAATTATTAAAACAATACCTTTTTAAAATATAATTGTATTAACGGATGTGCCGAACAGTTAACGCAACTGATACATATACCTCCTTTAAAACAGTCCTCTCGACGAGCCGAATATGGGTTCAAAACTTGACCTGGTAAAAAAACTGTTGTGTGGCTGAAATGTCATTTTTACCGAATATATCAATTTTTAAGTAATTTGTTAGGTGTTTTCACTAGGGCAAAAGGGGCAGAGTTGTTAAAATCTCATGGATAAATTCAACAGAATAACGTTGTCTTATAAAAAGAACTTCTTTATTTTCTAAATTACTATTATGATGAACGGTTCGCTGAGTTCAAGAAACGAAAACACGACTGACTGCCAAGCAATTGTATTTGGATGGTTAATCCACGTATATTTTCGCTTAACATTCAGATATTGACAAGGGTGAACTGTATGGTGGCTTACAACTATGCCTCGAATTGTGGTGATAAAAACATGAACAACAAGAAGCAAATACCGTCGTTTACAAGTCAGCTGACTAAAGAACTGTACTTCCCAAAAAGTAAAACGTAATGGAGAATTAAGATTTAAACGAAATCCACTAAATATTGATGTTCAATCCGACAATATATAGGCCTATAATTTTTAAGTGAATAAGATGCAATGAAAAAATTATGACTTTTACTGAAAATGTTCTTGTTACCCTGTAATATATTCCACGTTGATCGCTGCACATATAATTCATATTTACTGACATTTTATTAATTTCAACTCGATTGAACTATTCTTTTATATGTATATAAAGCTTTAATTAAACTATTTACTGGTTTAAAAGTGGTTGAGTTTCTGGAAATTTACCAGAAATCGTTTGAAGATGGGTATGTTGTTTTTATACCGATTTTGCTCATCTAGAAATTCTCTCGAAATTTGGACTGGATTAGGCTGTACAGGTAGTTGATATACATGCCCTTAATGTAACGCGCCCAATCTGATGAGTATACCTTTGTGGGAAGTGCCGTACGGCAAATTGGCCAATTGGATCGATTCATAATCAGAATGCGATTTAAAAACGGTCCTACTGCCGAGCCCATTGCGGATCAGAAACTTGGAAAATAAATTATGCACATTGTGTACAGCAGTGGTTCTCAAACTTTTTAGAGTTGGGACCCACTATTAATTACCACAATTTATGGCGACCCACTTAACTTTATATATAGTTGTTGTTGGTTTCTAGGTTACGCTATCGTTGCAAAGGAACACACCTCTGGGATCACGCCACGATTCAAGATTGTGTGATGTCACAATTATGATAATTTCCCCTTGATTTTTGTATAGGAAATTGCCAGTATAGTTAATCAGAGCTTTCTATAACTTTTCACGACCCACCAAGATTCCTTTCGCGACCCACAGTTTGAGAAACGCTGGTCTACAATACATGTTTGTTCTTTTCTATCGTCTAATAATTACATCTGATGGTAAATTGCTTGGTTGTCCAGGGTGTGGATGTGGTTAGATATCTTTAACTTAACTTAACATACGCTTGGCTACAGACCAATTCGCCGTTTAGCGCAATATAAATTTTTACTGGTTTGGGTCGAAAAGCTGGGCGTAGGATCAAAGTTGGTAGCTAGCTAGTCAGTTGAGCTTTTAGCAAGGCATTTAGCGGACATCATCAGGACGTAGTGTTTGACCAACAGGGGGTTGTAGTTCCCAGTGAGTCGGAGGTTTAAGTACGCCCTGCGGAAGTTTGAGGCCTCGACGTAGCCTAACCATAAACTGCGTCATAAATATTATTATTTATACTATGGCCAACAGCTGCCAACTTACTCTCCAGTTTCCTAAAAGTTTCTTAGAAAATCATATATGTAAAAAAAAAACGAATCAGAAAAAAGAAATTCCAATTTATTAAATTAAACGTTGAAAGTAGTGATTAGTCACACTTACGCTTTATATAATAAGCAAGAAAAAATAGCGTTAAACCTTTGTGGTGGTGCTTAGCCTGGGTTTGGATCTACAGTGGCAAACTATGGGTAAATTGCGCCAGGGATATTAGGATAAGATAAGATAGGATATTCATAATTATCTCCCTTGTGGATGGGAACAACCAAGGGGGTTCAACACACGGGCGTGTTGTCACAGTACCTCGGGTTACCAGAGCTATTGCATTGTTTTTGTTATATGTCCGGCCGGTTGGTCTACCCGGTTTTAAAAGTGCGTCGCCTTTCAATCGAAAGTTGTGCAGGTGCGTTGGGCAAGGCACTTTACGGACATTGCCTGAACCCAGTGGATTAACGGGTTCCACCAAATTGAAGGAACGTGTCTATCATATACAACACACTGCAGTAGCTCCGGTAACCCGACGATGGGCGCGAGGTGATCTGGTGATTGCCCGTGTGATAACCCCCTTGGTTTTCCCATTCACGGGAATAAACATGAATATCCTATCCTATCCTATCCTATATATAAATTGAGACATTCCTTCAATGCGGTAGAACCCGTTCATCTGCTGAGTTCAGGCAATGTCCGTTAAGTGCCTTGCCCACAACCGACTAGTTAGCGACCAGTTTCGGACCTGCAACCTTTTGGAAGAAAGGCGCCGCACTAAACCAGCACCAGACTAACCGGTCGGACATTCCCGAGAGACCCACGAATATAAGCATTTCAGCTGTTTTGCCAATGTTCGTAATTCTATAATAGACAATATTCCTGGACCGATATTTTTGTGAGGATTATATTCACTTTCAATTGTAAAGTAAAAAAATAAACTATCTAAAGGAAACTGTTAAAAATGAAATTCGTAAGTCTCAACACCCAAACAAATCGATAGTGAATTTCAAGTCGAACAAAAGAGATTCGAATACTCTATCTATACCCACCATGAATCGTTTTCCGGGAAATCCCCCATTACGTTTTTTAAGTATACCGACGTGAATACTTTATTTGGAAAACGTGCGGATATTAATTTTGGATTAGTAACTCGGGAACCTATTAGTTTCTGCTTGCAGGTTATACACATTATTTAAATATACCAAAGGTGATGAGATAGCCAAGGAACTCGGTCGTATCTGCATGCAGAAAAATATATCGTACACTCAACAGGGGTTTTAAAAATAGTAGTGGTTATCACGTGATTGACACTCTCTAGTATTCAAATTAGGTAGTTTACTACGCCAAGCGTTCGTAACAATCCCTGGTCTAGTGATCTAATTTTGAGCACAGTACAAATGTTTAAATATACAACTTAAATTTATAAATATCATACAGTTTTAGTACCGGTATCTTAGATTACTAAACAATTGGCAAGTTACTAAACAAAGGCCGTGAGTTTCCAGTTATTTTTCAGGTCAAAATTTGCTGACTGACTCATTAAATTGTGTACTGAAATAGCCTGATTTGTGATTTTTACAATTATTGATTTAGAAGGCCTAAATTTATTATTAAAAATGCCTGACCTCGTTATTAATCCCTATTCAATTTCGAAATTATGACTTTTGCATAATTTTTGGAAAGTCCTTTGTATTTGTTAATTTAATTAGCCAAAATTGTGTAATTGTTGATGAGAAAAGTGTGACTGCAGCGAAAGAAACAAAAATAAAAATTGTATTGTCATTTCCAATTATAATATTTGCGGCCTGTTGTACCAACACCGGTTACCAGTACCAAAGCTATAGCTGTTTGTTGGTTATGACTAAGACAGGAGTATCCGGAGTTGCATGCAGCTGTTTCATCCTTCTAATACAACTCTTATTAATTTTATTGCTACTATACTGTAGCAAGCACTTTATAAGTTTAAACCTAACATATTAATGCAACTTTATTTGAATGTGTGTTACCTTATTCAGGTAGGGTGACAACAATGCAAAATTGTAGTCAAGAATCCAATTTGACACCTATTTAGTATGTTTTTCATACCATTTAGATTAAGATACTGTAGACACTCTACAGCAAATTTATGGTGATTGATTAAACTATTGTTTATTGGTCTGTTACTTCTTTATTTTCCAAAACCTAAAACAATTTAACTTTATTAATGTTTGTATTTTTTGCCTAACACTCTACTTTAAATTAGTAATTTTTATTTTAACCTTGACTAGGAGAAGTTAAATAGAAGCCAATTATAATAGTACTTAAACATTAGGCTAATTTAAAACGTCTTCCCCATTTTGCTTCTATATCAAAACATATATGCTGACAAGATGGCCAATCAAAATAATGGATACATTATGCAAGCAATGGGTGATGTTATAACAAGTTCTACATGCCAAGCTACGGATGTCCCAGAGGGTGATCTGGCTACTAGTTCTCAAACCAATGAACAAAACAACTTTTCTGTGCAGAGAACAATAATTGAGCGACCATTAAGTGACCTTCACATTAATATTGTGGCTTCACAAGTATCAAGAAGATTGTTGGAAGGTATGATGGTTAATGCAGGTTTAAATCATATGGAGGAAAATGAGGTAAAACATATTAACGATCGTATGAAAGCTTGTACCGAGTTGCTCAAAATTTGGAAAAGAAAGGATAACAATGCAAAACAAGTTCAAGATCTTATTGATCTAGTGCGTTCTGTAGATGGTAATAACGAACAGATAGCAAGACATTTAGAATCTTTTACTTAAATTATT
>CH002044.1:1780722-1795197 GCA_000149265.1 Ciona savignyi | reverse complement strand
AGTACCATTATTTGATATTATATTGGCAGTCTTAAAGTCCTGTTTGGGCAAAGCTTTACAGCTCTGTAGTTCTTTACTTCTTTTGTGAATCTGTTATATACCTTTTATAATGTTCTTTGTAGTGTGTAATTATAATTTCCAGTAAAAACGCTAGTCCTATGCATTACACTGAGTAATTATATATTATTTATTAGGTTTATAATTTTTGTACAAAATAAATCTCACTACCGGTACCAATTAAAAGGTGTTGCAAGGTTTTTAAGACTCGGTTTAGTGTTTACAGACAACATTACTTGCTTTAAAACATCGAATCTTATACCTGGTTAACCTTTTTTATTTTAAATATTTTTTTTATTGATTAAATTTTGTCTTTGCACTTTAATGATGCTAAAATTGGGTTATTTGGGAAAAACTTTCTTCCTAAAATCTCTTCTTGTATTTTGCTATTTAGTTCCATATTAAAATGCAAATTTGGTTATATGTCTTGTTGATTAATTAAGAGTTGATTGTTCGAAAATATTTAAATTTGGAATTGTCCAATTAATCCGACAACATCTAGCTAGCACATTCCTCAAGTATAATGTCCGACCAGTTGGTCTTTTCAACCGAAAGGTTTAAGATTCAGAATGTGTTAACCCCCTTGGTTTTTCCATTCACGGGATAAACATGAACATCCTATCCTAACTTCCTACTGGTTAAGGCGTGCAATTAGCAAATGTTAAATTTCAACTCAAAAGACCCCTACTTTCATAGTAGCCATTGAAAGACTGCTTCTGTTTAATACTTTTGGGTTCAACACCTCATATTTAGCGTATTGTTTATTTACTTGTTTAAGTAAGTTAGTTGACCTTATAGTTAGTTGAAGGTATGTGGTGTGTATAGGACGCTTTCGTGAGTAAATGCCCCCACAAAACCACGTAACCGTGCCACAAATATTTATGAAGGCAATTACACATGTAACAGAAATAACAATCAAATTTTTCTTGGAACATTTACAAGCAGGTAATAATCCGTTTAAATAAGTAACCAATAAAACAGTTAAGTAAAGCATGTAACCACGCTGTCCGGCCGGTTGGTCTAGCGGTTAAGTGCGTCGCCTTTCAATCAAAAGGTTGCAGGTGCGAAACTGGTCGCTAGCTAGTCGGTTGTGTCCTTGGCCCAGGCACTTTACGGACATTGCCTGAACCCAGTTGATTAATGGTTTCTAACAAATTGAAGGAACGTGTCTATCATATACAACACACTGCAATAGCTCCGGTAATCCGACGATGGGCGCGAGGTAATCTGACGATCGCCCGTGTGATAACCCCTTGGTTTTCCTATTCACGGGGGTAAACATGATAATCCTATCCTATCCTACTTCATCTGTTTAAACAGCTACTAGCGTATATATTCTAGTAAATTCTACCTACACAATAAATATTAGCTTACTATATATTTATACTATAGGAGGCGTTCAACTAATTATTTTCCCTATCTCTCCAATGCAAACTGACCTCACAAAAACGACTGTCACTCAAAATCCTGACATAGGAAGTCTTAGATTTTTTCACAATTCAAAATTGAAGCTTGGATCTGCAACCTAAACTCAAAACCCTACAAAATTTTGTTTAAAAATTTTGAGCCCATACCCCTTCGTACATCGGCAACTTTTTTCCAACAAAACAGCTAGCAGATGCACATTCAACACCTTTATTTTACAAAGCACTGCTCCACGATTACAAAACTTTACAGCTAAACGAGAACACCGGCGCGCAGCCTAGCACATGCTGCTTTCAACAAAACAAACATTGGGGAATCACCACCATTGTTACTCAGCAAAACACTAGTTTAAAAACAATGACTCATGGAGGGTACCACTCGTCACATCCTGCCGTTCATAGAGGTCTTAATTGGTTATACGCCATCTATAACGTGATTTCAATAAATAAGGCATTTTTAGAATTGTCTAATAAAAAGCTAAGAAATGCCGCGAGTGATATATGATTTAACCTTAGCATATAAAGTCGCACAACATGGCACAAAATGTATCTGTCTCATATCTTCGTTTAAATTTAAAAATCGGGTGAAATATAATGTTCTAAAGTTCTAAATATGCGAGACAGATTAATGACGATAATCGCTTCATATAACAACTACGAATCACCACAAAGGAATTCAAATGTGTATAAAACTTCCTCGATTAGTGTAGGTCCAACAGGATGATAATCCACTCGCAGCGGCCACACTGTCGAGAGGTCCCAGAGTCGTACAAATACGACAGATTTCATGTTTTCAAAAATTTGATTCATGATATTATCATATCTAAGCCCAAGCCAATCCTGTGGAGATATAAAGGCGTTGTTCCCTTTTAAAACAACCTTGGTGTCAGGCTTTCGCTCAAGAAGGCGCTCAATCGAGTCCCGAATACCCAGTATTCGGTGAATAAACACCGAAGGTTCATAGAACAACATATGTAGGCCAATAGTGATCACTATGTAAGTTACAGATTGGTCAGTAATTTCGTCCAAGACATCACTTATATAAGGTCGATGATTTAACGGGCCTTCATTTTGCATAGGTGGTCCATGACTTCTGTAATAAATCGTAATATTGTTCGTTTTGTCTGTTGCAATTTTAGGTTCTGTCCATACCGTTTCCGAATTCGGTCCCGATACAGTCAAATGACCTTCTTTGGATACAGTCTCGAAGAATTGCCGCAATGTTGAGTCGCCAAGAAAGTAGACGACTTTATTTTTCAGGCAATTCAAAACCGCTTCAAAATTCAACTGATTATTGCACTTTAGCGACACCCAGTGACCATTATAAATGTATCTGTGCGGTCGCAGTTTGTCATCTTCAAGTGGTGTCTCCATGGTGCAACGTTTGAGATATTTTCTGGCGTATTTTCCAGAAACGTTGAAGGTGCAATTAGGGGACAAAACGATCTGATCGTTAAAATTAAAAGCTTTCATTGTGATGTCTAATAGCTCTTTAGTTTCGTCGGTGGACTTTCTAAGTGCACTCCAACTGATCCGAGGACATTGTTTCGATTTCGGTTTAAAACAAAAATACGGTTCGTTGTTTCGCCGATTGGAATAATCACATAGTTGTGATAAATTGTGCCTGTGACAGCAAAAAATCATTAATTCAAAAGAAATTCCTATTTTTAGCAATCAATAAGTATGTTAAAGTTAATGCTTTATCGGTATCATTGCGTGTAAAACGTCTTGGTGTCCTAAAATGTGTTTTCCATCGTTGCTTGCGCCAGATAAATAAGTGGGTGAACAATAACGGAGTTGCTATCACGTACAACACGCTGCAATAACTTTGTTTTTAAGTATATATTTCATTTGGCGTTGTCATGCCGTGAGTATGTTTCATCGACCTCTATGTTTCTTCATTCTAAAATAAGTATTGGTAAAGAAACCGTTTTATCTATATCGCGAACCTTCCTGAAGAAGCCAAATCCACGTTACACTCCGTCATCTCGCCATTTTCGAGTTTTGTTGTGTAGCCGTACCCCGAATACCTCCTCTTGGAGGTTCCTACAACAAGCTCCGCTATATCTTCCACCGAATACACAAGGACAACTTCAAGATTCATTGATCCAGGCATCGGCAATGGGCTTTGTAGTGAGTAGGACCCATCTTGATTGTCTGTAATGTGGCAAGCGATTCCGTTCGGACGTTCACTACCCACGTCCTCCGAATAAATGATACGGGCACGGAAATAATCCCCGCCAAACGATTTTGCTTCACCAACGCCATTGAATGCGTGTATAGTAGCTCGAAATCTGAAGAAAAATACTATTGATGGTATGAATTATTTCAACACTTCCGAGGAAAGTTTTAAGTAAATTGGCAATGCTAAAGTTGTTTCACATTTTTTTATATTTTTTATTTGGTTTAAACATTAATGAACTATACAGTGCTAGGTGTGAATAGTGCATTTTTGTTTTAAAATAAGTGGTTGGACTTAACGTAGGTTATCAACTAGTTTTATATTGGAATAACAACATGTGTAATAAAAAAATATTAATGTTGAATGACATATGTAATTAAATCTAATTGTTTGTGAGTTACCACTTTAACGCTGAAGTTATATTAAATCTTCGGTAACGGGAAAACGCAAGTGACGTAAACCCACAGCCAATCGCCAGATTAATTCGCGCCAACCATCACGTTGCCGTAGCTATTGCAGAGCATTGTGTATGATTCAGACATTTCTTTAATTTGGTAGAACCCGGTAATCGATTGGGTCGCTAAGACACAACCTTTTAGTTAGCGACCAGTTTCGAACCCCGTGAATGGGTTTTAGTTAGCGACCAGTTTATCCCCGTGAATGGGAAAACCTAGGGGGTTATCACACGGGCAATCGTCAGATCACCTCGCGCCCATCGTCGGGTTACCGGAGCTATTGCAGTGTGTTGTATATATGATAGACACGTTCCTTCAATTTGGTAGAACCCAATAATCCTCTGGGTTCAGGCAATGTCCGTAAAGTGCCTTGCCCAAGGACACAACCGACTAGCTAGCGACCAGTTTCGCACCTGCAACTTTTCGATTGAAAGGCGACGCACTTAACCGCTAGACCACCGGGCCGGACAACTCCGACGTGAAATCTAAAAGAACATGCCAGCGCGTGTTCAGAGCACATACCTGTCTCCGACGGCCAGATTGTCTGGAGTTTCTACAACAATTGACGTTAGATGTGGACTGGTTGCCAACTCAGGCTTGTTTTCCGGGTTTACTAGTTTCAATTTTTCAATTGCACGCGCAGCTTCCGGCATGTAGTTTCTCCAGTTGTATTCTTGGCTTTTCCAATATTGCGGTTCAGCTGTAATGTCTCCGGGTATTGCCTTTCCATATTCATCAACACATCGAAGACCATACAGCGCAGATTCAGGGTTTAGCACGTCAGGTAATGACACATTGTTTCCATTAGCAATGGAAGTAGCGTTTGGTTGTTTACATCTATAAATCAAACGCCAGGGAATGTGTTTGTTTCCAGTGCGAATTTGCCAGAATCCTTGCCGAGTGCCGTCATTATTCCACTTTATCAAAATATATAAATAAATGTACAACACAAACAACCCCGTCAGAAGGGATAGAGCTTTTAGCCTTGATTCCATTTCCAATTGGTATACATGTAGTTGAATTTGTAAATTAAAAGAAGTTTCTTATGTGCTATAGACAAACAAAGAGTGCTAAATGTTAATATTACAACAAACACAAAGGCATCCGATTGCCGTTGACTGCATAAGTACCTATAGCTGGTCTAGCGATGTCTGTAAAAGAAATAAATACAATATATTTCCAATATAATTTTCAATAACAAAACAATCCTTTCAAATTTAAAAACTGAATTTAAAAAAGAAATATTTGATTTGGATGATAAATTTAAAAATGAAGTAACGCATTTTCATTTCCTATAAGACGATAGAAATGTCTAATCTCATAATTTACTCAAACGTTTCAAATGTTGCTACAATAATGATCAGTGCGAAATAAAATAAATTATTCCAGGGCTTCCTTAACTGGCAGTCGCCCAATGAATATTAGGGGTCGAAAAGATACATAAATTTCACACAAACTATACTATATATTTTTTACTTTTTTAGTCAGACTTTTGATACTAGTGCGAAATATAAATCCTACCTGATTAGTAACATCTATGTAAATACCACTTTTTGGTGACTTGGTTATATAATTCTTACCAGTAATCTAGAATAAATGAAAATGCATGTAGAAGCACACAGCGGGAAGTGATGAAATCCTTATTGTACCGCGTGGCATAAATTAATGCACACCGGACGTATTATTAATGTGATCAAAACAATGCATTTTGATTGTAAAGTTTAAGTAGTCAATTGTGTGTCACATACGCATTTCAATATGTTTGTAGTAAGCTTAAAAAGGTGCCGCGAGCTTAAAAGTTTGGGAAGCCCTAAGTTATTTAATTATTTTATATTTAAATGCGGCGACACCAAACTGTTTATGACGTGAACCCACACATTTCTGGTCATTTCGTGACATCACCCGACGCATTCTGGTCGTTTCACAATCGACACAGTTAATGATTGGGGCAAAATTCGAAACTTTTGTGGAAACTAACTGAGCTTTTAAGTTTAGAAACAGCTTTAACTGTTTCTCCTAAATTTTTAGCCGACCTTGCAAGTTATAATAAAGAAGTAATAGTTTTTTCATCATTATACAGTATTATTATTATCTTATCCTGAGGGCATTTACTGTATAGGTCACCAACAAGATACACTAGTCGAGCAACGCTAAAATGAGGGAAATCGGAAAGGAGGGAAACTGCTCACTAAAATTACGGAAATTTTAACTTATCCCTAAACACTAATCTCCACCCCACGACTAACCCTAAGTCTAGCCCCATGCTTAAAACTAACCCTTATTTCACAATCTTCATTTTAGCATGCAGTTTTCCCGCCTTCCCGCTTTTCCTCCCCTTTTAGTTTTTTCCCTCCACCTAGTCTGCTGTTTTTAATCAGGTCTCAGCTGAACCATGATCAAACAATCCTGAGTACGTGCTATAAGGCCACGATTGCTTAATACATTTTAAAGGTAAAGTTAGCTTTTCTAAGTCTCACAAGTATGCTGGTCCAACCACAATCGAATATTAAACTAGAGAGTGTCAACCCCGTGTTTAACCACCACTATTTGTAAAACACATTTTGTATGCCATATATTCATACTACAGGGTCCCTAACCACAATTTGTATTTTATATATACACCGAGTATGTAGTTTGTTTCTGCAAGCGTAAACGCATGGGTCCCATAGTTATCCAACCAAAGTTCTTTTCCATGTGTATAAAGAATAAACGTCTTAAATTTACGAACATTTCACATCAAATGTTTTAAATTAAAGCTTCTTTTTAAGCGCTGTAGTGAAATGCAGGTAAATTCCCAAAACAGCCCGATTTAGTTTTTCATGGTTTCAGGGAATTCCTCTGGATTTAGTAGATAAGTTTTTGTTTTTACATATGTGAGTCATGTTATGTAACAATTCTTAAAGTTTTAATCTGATTTGTCGACTCCTTGTTGGAGATGTCAGTGCGATAGGGCATGCCTGTCACAATCATAATTCAGAAACATATCTTTGTTTTTAAGGGAATTACCTTAAGTAAATGTTTCTCTTTATTTAAATTGGCACGGAGTATGTAATGGTCTAGAATTTTATCAAATCTGATTAAAATTATAGCAGCCGTTCAAGCGCTATGCCCCAAAAAGCTAATTTATTAGAAAAAAACGTTTTGGTTTTTAACGTCTCAGGGGAATTCCCCTGGATTCATTAACCAAAATTTTGATTTTTGCTTATCTAGACCATGTTGTCTTTTTTACAAATATCAAGTTTTTAATTCGATTCCATAATTCCTTTTGGTAGATGTCAGGGCGACATGACGTGCCTGTCACAATCATGATTTGAGAACAAAATCCTATTTTTTAGGGTATTTCCCTAGGTAATTTTTTTATTTCTTTTAAGTGTTAAATCAGCTACCAATGCACTTACATTCCACCAAATCTGCTTAAAATTGAAGCAGCCGTTCAAGCGCTATGATCAAAAAAGGCTAATTTTTTAGAAAAAAATAGCGCTTTGGTTTTTAACGTCTCAGGGTAATTCCCCTGGATTTAACACCTAAAATTTTGGTTTCTGCATATCTAAACCATGTTATCTAAAAAATTTCAAATTTTCATTGCGATTCTATTACCCCTTTTAGCAGATGTCGTGGACCACAATTCATACCTGTCACAACCATGGTTTAGGTATAAATCTTCATTTTTAGGGTATTTCCCTAAGTAATTTTTTTATTTCTTCTAGGTGTTAAATCAGTGACTAATGAACTTACATTCCACCAAATCTGATTTAAATTAGAGCAGGCGTTTAAGCGCTACGCCCAAAAAGCTAATTTTTTAGAAAAAAATACCGTTTTGGTATTTAACGTCTCTGGGGAATTCCCCTGGATTTACCACCCAAAATGTTGGTTTCTGCATATCTAGACCATACATTCCAGCAAATTTTATTAAAATTAAAGCCATTGTACAAGCCTTATGCCCCAAAAAGCTAATTATTTATAAAAAAATGCTGATTTGCTTTTTAACGACTCAGGGAAATTCCCCTGAATTTTTCACCTAAAAGTTTGGTTTTTGCATATCTAGACCATGTTGTCTAACAAATGACAAAGTTTTATTGTGATTCCATTACCTCTTTTGGTAGATGTCGGGCCACAAGCCATATCTGTCACAATCATGGTTTAGGAATAAATCTTCATTTTTAGGGTATTTCCCTAGGTAACTTTTTTCTTTCTTTTAAGTGGTAAAACGGTTGCTAATGAACTTACATTCCACCAAATCTGATTCAAATTGAAGCAAGCGTTTAAGCGCTATGCCCAAAAAAGCTAAATTTTTTAGAAAAAAATTAGGTTTTGGTTTTTTAACTTTCGTGGGGAATTCCCCTGGTTTAATAACCCAAAATTTTCGTTTCTGCATATCTAGACCATGTTGTCTAAAAAATGTCAAAATTTTATTGCGATTCAATTACCCCTTTTGTAGATGTCGGGTCCACAAATCATACCTGTCACAATCATGGTTTAGGAATAAATCTTCATTTTTAGGGTATTTCCCTAGATAACTTTTTTTCTTTCTTTTAAGTGGTAAAGCAGTTGCTAATGAACTTACATTCCACCAAATCTAATTCAAATTGGAGCAAGCGTTTAAGCGCTATGCCCAAAAAAGCTAAATTTTTGAAAAAAGTACCGTTTTGGTTTTTACCGTCCCTGGGGAATTCCCCTAGAATTATCACCTAAAATTTTGGTGTCTGCATATTTAGACCATGTTTTCTAACAAATTACCAAGTTTTACTGTGATTCCATTACCCCTTTTGGTAGATGTTAGGTACACAAGCCATGCCTGTCAAGCGTTTGATGAAAAAAAAAAAAGAAAAAAAAAACGGACAAAAACAATATGTGTCCCATTTTTCCAAATGGGACCCATAATTTTGTTAAGCAATCTTGAGAAAGACGTGTACTCCGAAATGTGGATTTTCATACTTCTACACAAGGCAGATATCGCTTAGTTGATCAAGGCTTGCCTCATTGCGAAAATATCAATTAACCTAAGAACAGAATTTTAATGTGTATAGCAAATACTATTTTCAACATATGCAAAGGGGACGGTTAAGACAGCATAAGGTGGTTCTGTGAAACACTGCCCATGAGATAACACGAATACACATACTTTGCCTTTTCCCATTTACTGGGATAAAACAAGTATGTTCTATCCTAAACAAAATTATCAAAAGATTAACACAAAGTACACCACTAAAAATACACATATAATTACACACATTCAAAAGTCTCGTTTAAAATGAGTAATGCAATATCCCGCACACTACAGAAACAACGCAATTCAAAAACTTATGACTAAAAGATCTCACAATTTGAGAACCGCTGATTTAATTAGTTAAAATTTTAAAATCAAAGTTTAAGAATATGAAGTAATTACTTATATACACTATGTAACGTACAGATCATTCAATGACGTAACAACGGTAATTAAAATTTTCATGGTTATAATTTTAACACACATTCAAGCTATTTAAAACCTGAAGTAGCAAAATATTTTACCGTGCTTGACCCTTTCCCGGCAATTTCCACATCCCGACTTCCTGACCAGTTATGTACAGCAAATTAAGTAATACTATTGTTTTTTTCTGGTCATGAGTGGTAACCGTAATGGGTCGTAACTTTTGCTAGGGTATTTTTAATGGATTTGATACACAATAACCGACCGCATTTACCATTTCACCACCGGCGTCTAAGCTTTCAAACTGATTGAAATAGAAAGGACAAAAGAGCTTAAAATAAAATTCCCCACGGTATCAAAATACCTGTTGGCCATTGTGATGTCCACCTACCTACCGAATGACTACTGTTGGCCATTGTTCTAAAACGCACGTCACAACCGTCCAACACTAAGCAGTTAAGGTTGGGATATTTGCACTGTATTGCCATTTCTTCTAGTCCAAGTTTTTGCCAATCCTATAGTCATTAAAACATCGATGTTTACAACAGCCAAATAAAAATATTGTAATATCATCTAAATTATACTACCATACACGTAAAAATGTAGGTACCTATATTACGTCCACAAAATAAAAAAGCATAAGATTTATGCATTGATAATTCTAGCGTATGTGGTTTCGATTAAAATATCTTAATTTGTGTCACCTTAAATAAGACCTATGGCTTGACTGCCCACAATTCTATAATGATAGAGTGTTCCTGCACCTCTTAAGTTTTCTGCGGTTCCATAAATGAATTTGTTGTTTATTAATTTTAAATCTTTTGTTTCTGTGAATTGTGCAACCAATTTAATGTACGTTTTTTCGCAGCTGTTTTCTTTGGGTATTAATATTAATAATCAAGGTATGTGAATTAAAACGTTTGGTTTCGAATTTTTGTTCAGGTTTTGATTATTTTGGTTATTTGAGTAAACAAACAACAAATAACGAACACGGTTTTGTAAAACTATAATTGTGTAGTCTAGTTCAGTGCCCGCAACCAGTCTGCCGCTGCAAAAATATTTGTTTTAAACACACTTTTTACCAAATAATTTTTTGCAAGTTTAAGTATTACGGCTAACAGACACTTTGCTGATATAACATTAAATAGATAAATACCCTAGCTTAGTGGTTCTCAAACTCTATAGAGTTGGGACCCACTATTAATTACCACAATTTATGGCGACCCACTTAACTTTATATATAGTTGTTGTAACATGTGTGAGAGACGAAAGGTTCAATGACTTCAATGACCTGAGGTCCGGTGAAGATCACACGACGAATCAAGATTGTGTGTCACAATTAGGATAATTTCCCCTTGATTTTTGTATAGGAAATAGCCAGTACAGATAACCAGAGCTTTCTATAACTTTTCGCGACCCATAGTTTGAGAAACGCTGCCCTAACTTGTTAGACCTTACATTGTACATTTATAATAATTGATATTTTTACGTAATAATCGGAAGTTTTCGTTTTCAAAGGTTGTGTTTACTAAAACAAAATGATACTGTGTATTACTTAATTTAATATTTTTAACATTTTGAGTTAAAATAGTTTTCAGGACACTGGCCTAGTTTTACATTTTTATTTTTCTAATTCCTTTACATACACATTTTTAGTTAGCGTAAACTACTATAATAAAAAAAACAACATCACGTCATGTTCTACTGCCTTAAAACAGAGAACAGGCTATACTCATATGTTTGTAACTTCTCTGTAGGTGCGACTTGTGGCAACTTATTGTCTAAATAAAAACACGAGCCAGCTACCATTGATTCTACAATTCTGTGCCTGCTTGCAAAATAAAAGATGTAAAGCTTGATTTAGCTGTCTGCCCAAGATATAAATCACTTTATTCCAAAAGGGTGTTTAAAATGCGACAAAAATGCTTGCCTTTCTAGGTTACTGCATTATGATATAATATAGGCCTACAAACTAAAAATCTAGTGAAAGCTAATAAGATTTCGGCCTTCGTTAAACCTTCCTTTTTCTTTTGTGTTGAATAGCTTAATCAGTCTAGCCTAGTCGTAATTTAGGTTGGTATGCAAAAAACTCGCCCAAGCATGACCCGGTTTAAGAAATTTGGTATGCGGAACGCTTGAACTTCAAGGCGAATCTTGGGTCAGCTAACCCGAGATCCTAAGCGAGAATTTGGCATACTACTCTTGGTGTGTGTGTAGCTATAGTTTTAACAACGTATTAAGCCACTGGGGTCCGACAACTTTGCTAATTGTTTTGTCCGAAGTCCAAACCAACTAGTTAAGTTTTTCCATTCACCCGGAAGATTGGAATATCTTATCCATTATTTTAAAAATCTATTAAGATATATTTCTTGCTTAATTATTTAAATAAAAAATAAGAGCCCATACAAAACCAAAAGAAAACACCAGTATTGATTAATTATATTGTTCCCCACTTGTGGAAAATTAAACGGGGATTTTTACGTGTAGGGTATTCCCCCATATTATTACACACGTGTTTTGAGTAAAAATGCCTTGTTTGTTTATACAAGAAATTTACGTAATCTGTTGCGTTTTTAAATAAAAAAAATTATAAAATGATGTTTAAAAAAAGCTTTGTTTAGTATTCTAGTTGTTTGGAACTAAACATTAGATTAGAAAGTATTGGACAACTCGTAAAAGCTGAACAATTCTGCAGAAGAAAATATTTTCTCAAGAAGTTTAAACAGAAGATCGCCAGTATGGAGCATTTCCATGCGGATATACACAACGCATTAAAGAATATTGTTCTGGCCAATCCGTTGGCGCAAAAGTTGCTACAAAAATACCTGGCCAAACAGGTGAATTATTCATATTTTTGTTTAAAAAAGGTGTATATTCATGTTTAACCCCATCCCCATGAGTGGTTAGCTATTAGGCCACATGTAACCAGGTAGCTGGTTTTATTTTTATTAAAACTCCAAAAAAATGCAAACATAGTGAACGTCTGCTGAGCTATGTCCCTTATGATTCTTACTCAAAAATGCTTTAAATCATAGATCTGGTCGAATAAAGATCGCTCTGCTGTGCTGCAGATTCTTTCGCAAGTTTTGTTTAAAAGTAGCCAGAAAGCAGCATTACAACTCTGCCATTCTGTTGGACCCATCGCATTGGACTTATTACATAGGTAAACTTTTGTTCTTTTATACATACGTTTATTTTTATTAATTCAAATATTATTACTAGATGCATAATTTATTTGTGTTTTAATTCACATTTATCTAACTTTACTTCACACAAGAGTCAAATGGTATGGACCACCAAAACAACCACAAATAAATCTGAATACAAGCGTGTATGTAATAAATCCTCTTTTATATTTTAGGATTTCTACATCGATTGAAAAATCTGAAAATAAGTTAGTCGCACATGAACGGTTATTTGTCATACTCGGCTGGTTATGCAATTCGACTGTACCATCATTACATGAGTAAGTGCATTGAAGTTATTGATATAGCACTGCTGGTCCATTGTTTATAATAAGATGAATAAAGACTTCACTGTTCACTTTTTAAACTTTTTTTTTCCGGTTGGTGAGAGTGCGACTAATAAAGGCTGTAAAAATCCTTTAAATTTAATTTATGCTAAGTGGTTTATCAGAGCTATTGCGATGCATTGATGTAGTTTTTGTTCAACTTAATTAAATTTGCTCAGTTCAAATAACATTTATTAATTGCCTTAGCCATAAGTACAAGTGACCAGCAAGCTGATGGTTTCAACATCATAACCTTCGTATGTTCTTATAAGATAAGCTACACCACTCCAACTAATTCTAATTGCAATGATAGATTCACGGTATCGTTCCTTCAAAATAATGGTCCCCCGTTCAAGCGGTTGGACAATTGTGGCATCGATGTTCCGAAGAAACGACAGAAAATATCACACGACGACATGGATGAGTTAATAGATGCAACATATTCACTTGTAACGGTAATCTGTAGTATTTTTGAAGGGTTAAAGTTGTTTGAATATAAGGTTTTAAAATGTTCAATAAACACATATTTTTAAGTTTATATGTGTATTTTAAATGATGTTGTTTGTCTAGTTTTTTTTTAATTTATCCTTTTTTTAATTTATTTTTTTGTTTGGTATTATTTTCCAATTTTTTATAAAATTAATTGGTCATTTTTAAATGTGATAAATTCATGTAATATTGCCAAGCAGTGGCAGTAAAAGAAATAGTGCAAATAATTTACTATCCTAATTATGTGAACTTTTATGAAACCATGCTGTTTGGTTGCTTAGGCTTAGACTGATTTTTAGATTATTAAACATAAAAACTGTGGAAAATTATTGTCCATTTTACAGAAATTTCCTGAATTACTCCAATTTGATTGGCCATGGTCTGATTTAGTGGACTACCTTCATTCCAACTATCCTCACATGAAGTCGGGCTGTCGTTGGCAGCTAATGAAGATCATATCTATTGCAATTGGACTGTGTGGTCCGAATCAATGTGAGGATATTCAAGAATTTCATGCTGATCAGTTAAGGTTGTTATTTTTATTTGTTTTTGGAAAAGAAAAAACTCTTCTTAGTATCTTTTTTAATGTACTGGTACTTAATACTAGTACTGGTACATTCTCCAATAAAAACTGACACCAAGAATTAAATTTTAATGAGAAAAATAAATGTCCTGAAATAAGATAGGAGGCTCAGTACTAAGCTGATAAACATTTCAATAGTTTACTACAATCATCTTCAGTGTTCAATATAGCTTATTAATTTTTTGTAATAAAAGTGTTTTTATCAAAGTCTGTTTTTTTTCTCTTAACCTGTAGTTGTACATCAGCGTATAATGTCATTGGCCTTCTTCCATGGTGTTTTAGTTTAGTAGTGTTTAGGGCTGCCACGATACTTAAAAAAAGTGGCGATAATCGCTGGTCAAGTATGGGATTATCTCGAATAAAA
>CH002044.1:1769575-1780621 GCA_000149265.1 Ciona savignyi | reverse complement strand
TGTGTTTGTAAATGCATAAATGCTATTTTTACCAAAAAACTGTGTAGGCAAGTGTTGGAAATTTCCTAATAAGCACGAAAGCTCGCCAAAAAATTTTTGGTTATGTTAAATTGCCTTAAATGCGGTTTCAAAGCTTAAAATAATTAAACTAACCCTTAAATGACCAGAAAGATATTTTTATAAAGAAAACAGTACCGTTATTTAGTAGTAATGATTAAACTGCAATAAACATAAATTCAACATGGGTCTGTCGCATCTCGACAATCATCAATTAAGGAATCGAGGTATATAAACGCATAATGGCTGTTCGTACGTTAAAGATAGCAATTCTTATTATACGCCAATAATGCAAAGAAAAGGCAAAGTGAATAAATAATGTTATGTTGAAGGCAAACAATGTTATATTAACGTGTTTAGGATTTAATATTAAAAGTGCGCGAAATCAGTACCGGTAATTTATATTTTCGCGATTTTGTTAAATTTTGTAATTCACGAACTTCTGAAAACGGTTCGATCCCTTAATTGGAACGCTGAGTATTGTCCCGAAGTGGTATCGCAGTTATCGATATATTGTTGCAGACCTAGTAGTGTTTGATTGGATTGATATTAACTTCTTGGCTTTGGTTTTTTTTAAGAAGAAGCAAAATAAAGTTTCACATCTTTGCCCTTTATATTCAGCTGCCAAAAAGATGCTGATGTTCATTGCATTGTGACAACTGTGGAAAAAGTGCAGAGTCATACACGTCATGCGATTGTTTCAAACGATTTACCGAATAGTTTAACTTCAGTGTGTGGGGTCGTGCTATCAAAACAAATTGGGGCTGCAGGTAAGTACAACCCCCTCGTTAGCATGGGTCACTTGTTAAGTAGGCTACAATTTTGTGATCTAGAAGACTGTGGAATAAAAACCGTTTAATAGCTGGTTGGAGTATGTTGTGTCCTTAAGCAATTCTAATATTGAATGCAAGTTTAATTTGTTTTGGCTTAAACCAAATGGAAAATTAACTAATTTGAAAACAGAAATAAAGTTATTTGCCGATCTTTTTTCAACACTCTACAATAAATCCGGTAACTCAACTACGAGAGAGTGAATTTTATGATTACCTGTTTTAAACTTTATATTTCAATATCTCTTCCTCATCAATAAAAGTGCCTAATTATCCTAATATTCTCATACACTAAAATAATTAGTCCGGCGTCGCCTTTCATTCGAAAGGTGACAAGTGCAAAACTGGTCGCTAGCTAGTCGGTTGTGTCCTTGGGCAAGGCACTTTACGAACATTGCCTGAACCCAGCGGATTAATGGGTTACCAATTCGAGGGATCGTGTCTATCATACACAACACACTGCACTAGCTTCGCTGGCCTGGCGGTGGGTGCGAGGTGATCTGACGATTGCCTATATGTTAACCCCCTTGGTTTTCCCATTCACTGGGATATCTTATCCTATCCAATACTTGCAGGTAAAATGGAACTTGTTATATCCAATGAGGTAAAGAATCAACTTCAGAAACTTGCTATAGCGATTTCACAGGGAAAATCTGTTTTGCTTGAAGGTGACCTAGTATTTTTCATTTCTACAATGGGTTTAAATTATTATGCATGCTGTTATACATATTATTCTTAGTTTGTTATGCTTAATATGGCTGTAAAGGATTTCCACCTCAAATACCATTTGCTTTATACCAATGTATCATTATATACTTGTTTAATTAATTTACATTATTAAAGGTCCCGTAGGCTGTGGGAAAACTACCTTAATCGAGAATATTGCGAGAAAAACCGGTTAGTAAGGATATTGCTTTTTTACATTTGTTTAGGAAGTAAGCATGACCACTGTCAACTTATCTTTAATGACATAAAAAGTGTTATTTTTATGACTTTTATGACAACCAATCAACCATGATATGATGTCACTGCATTTCTATTCTGCTTTTACTGTTTTTTTCTCTTACAGTTTTGTTTGCAGAGCAAACAAAAATATAAAGTGTCTCATCTCTAATGATTGGGCTGTAATATTTAAAACAAGCCAATGTTTATTTCTGTATTCATAGGCCGTGACAAACCACCAAAATTCTCGAAGATTCAGCTAAGCGATGACACAGACAGTAAAACGTTGACGGGGACATACGTGTGTACTGCTGTTCCAGGTTGGAATGACCGTTCTAATTCACATGTCCTTGTGGAATATTCATGCAGGGGTACCTGTTGTGTTTAGCTTACCACTACTTTGGTCCGTCGGTTTATTACAAGGACATATGACATGACTATGCTGGTGGTTGGTTCAACCCTCACCCTTACCAATTTCTGATAGTTGTTTTCTTAATAAGATCATGTATAACAGACTAAACTAGCTTTCGAAACTAACTTTTAATCTGATTGTTTGTGTTATCTCATCTTTCATTGTCCTGTATATGTGACGAAAAATGAGTATCCTATCTTTTCTCAATCTCGGGCAATTGCTTTAAGCCAGTTATATCTATGATACTGGCAGAATTGACTTTTCCCCGGATCGGTACTGACACCCAGATGTTAAGAGTAATGAACATTTAACACCTACATAGCTAGCCCTAGTGTGTCTTATAAAATAATCACCCCGCATACCCACATACTATCCTAATGCTGTAACATGTGATCGATCACAGGTGAATTTGTGTGGCAGCCCGGCTTGTTGGTCCAGTCTTGCAGAGATGGCGATTGGTTGTTACTTGAGGATGTTGATCGAGCTCCGATGGATGTGGTGAGTCTGGGTGTGGATGGGTTAGAATTTTTTCAACCAATTGTCAACTACATCAGTTTTTTATCAACATCCATTTTCAACATGTCAAATGACATCTATGATTTTTTTTTAAATCTAAAAAAATAATTATAAACTGTATTTGCATAAAATTGTTTGGGGATATTAAATATTTGTTTCAACTAAACCTCACAATTTAATATTTTAAGATTTCTATGCTGCTTCCGCTTATTGAATCACGGCGACTCAGCATTCCTGGGCGTCCTGACCAAAACAATGCTGTGTCATCAAACTTCCGACTCTTTATGACCCGTCGCTATACCATGGGAACCTCCATTGTCGGCCATATTGGATTAGGAATGATGCTAAAACATGTTTCTGTGATTTCTATGGAGACCATTTCATCAACTGATTTGAAACAAGTAAAAGTTTAAGTTTGCGCTTTATAAATAACTTGTACTGCAATTTGTGCAATTTAAAATTACTTTGGGTAGCTACTGAAGAGCCTTGAATTGGTTACCCAATACTTTAAAGGCATTCTCTTTAAAAAAAATTAGACATAGTTTGATGATATATAATATTTAACTTTAAAAAATTGCACGATTGCAGTGTACCTAGTCTAATAAAATAAGTTAAAAATCACTTATGTAACTAAAATAAATGGAAGGAATTGAATATTTCAATAACTATTAAGTTTAAACTAAGATATTTAATATTATGGGAATAAAAAATACTTGGATGTAAATGTTGATTTTAGATTTACATGTGTTGTGATGTAGTGCAAATCACTTGCTAACTAATCAGAATCATAATATTTCTCAGATAATTCATCACAAGTTCCCAAATCTGGACACTGTTGCTGAAAAACTGTTGAGTATTTATTTGAAGCTTACAGAACAGGATTCAACTATTATTTCAATGACAAAGCGAAAATTATCAACCAGGTTCAGATACTTGTTTTTGCATTTTATTAATCAGGTAAAAACCATCAAGAAGGTTACTATTGCCTTTATTAAGCTATCTTGTTGTATTTAAAATAATAAGCTTTTTATTATTTAAATGACAGAACCACAAAACTTATTTTGTCTTGCAAAGTTATTTTTTTTTGTCTCACAAAGTCAAAAGCCCCTATGTTTACATTTGATGGTATAGTTGTCTTGAGGCCTACATTAAGGATTACTTGGTATGTTATTCTATACATCTTTAAATGCGATACTCTTATACATTAGTGAGAAAACGAAAAAGGGGCTGTTATACAGCCAACTGTTAGATTACCTCATGCTCATATTCATATTACCGGAGCTGTAGCATTGTGTTGTATACGTTAGCGTCACTGTTGCAGTGTTTTATTATTAACTACTGGACTCATGCATTGTCTGCTAGTTAGTATCTGGTTTCGATCACGCCTCTCTCTGACTATCTGACACGTCACTCATCCAACTGTCCAATGTTGCATGCATTGTACGAGTCATCACCCAACTTTACCGACTTATTATGTTGATTCCCAGGGATTTATTGAAGTGGTGCCACCGTGTGTCGGAGCACATCAAGATCTCGTCAACCACAGCTGGCATCGGGGAGTTCGTCGCACTTACCGCCATCGATTGTCTCGTCTCATCGTTATGGCAACCATCAGCACGCGTCGCCATGGTGAAGATTATCTGCTCCGAGCTCAACATCGCAAGTGAAAAGGTCGACCTCGCACATGTGTTTAAGTAGTGTTTAGGGAGTAGGGCAGTGTTTCCCAACCCTTGTCTGTGGACTCGAATGAGTTAAATGAGTCTGCAAGCACATAACGCTAGAATCATATAACTGCATATGAGCTACTATAAAGCATTGGAACTTTCCTATTCATGGCCAAATTTTTTTATGTGGCGGGTAGTGGAATAGATGTCCGGCCCGTTGGTCTAACGCAGGGGTTCCCAAACCAGGGGTCGCGACCCAAAATGGGGTCGGAGTGATAAGTAGGTGGGGTCGCAAACAGGTCATGGGGTCAGTGAGGTATGGTAATAATGGATGTACAAAACATCTAAGATTTGACAAACCATGTTAAATTTAGCAGTTTGTACCATGGCTTACTGTAAAACAGGCTTATAGGCATCACTCTAACTAAGTCTGTACTTATGCTATCGAAAATGTAGGTGCTTATTGTGACATCACTGTTTGACCTTGGGTCGCACTGGACACTTGAAAGTTGTCTTTGGGGTCGTCCTGAGAAAAGCTTGGGAACCCCTGGTCTAACGGTTAAGTGCGTCGCCTTTTAATCGAAGGTTGCAGGTGCGAAACTGGTCGCTAGCTAGTCGGTTGTGTCCTTGGGCAAGGCACTTTACGGACATTGCCTGAACCCAGCGGAATAATGGGTTCTACCAAATTCAAGGAACGTGTCTGTTAACCCCCTTGGTTTTCCCATTCACGGGGATAAAGATGAATATCCTAATCCTATCCTATCCTAGATGGTGGCAAAATTTATGCTTTCCTAGGAAGTGGGATGTATTAAATTTCAATTTATTGTGTCGTAACGAAACAATAATGCTTTTGTGCACGCGAAACAATATTTTCATATAATGAAGAACTTTTTGAAATTTAGATTTCAGCTTTGAGTCTGCAAAGACTTTGCTGGTTTGGAATTAGTCAGCGACTAAAAAAGTTTGGGAAACATTGGATTAGGGTTACAAGGATAAAATGTGAATTTTTGGTGTACATAAGTTGCCTTAAAGATTTCATGGCAGGAAATTATCCATTGACATAGATCATATTGTCTTGCTTTGTTGTTTATCTTAGAATTCGACTTAATAACATTAATTTCATGTTGGTGTTTTTGAATTCTATTTAATTTTCAATGCATTTTAATGTAATCCGCTTGTTTTTTTCAATGGGTCCACCTGATTGAACTCAGTCGATTATAATAGCCGTCAGTTGTGTCTGGACAAGGTACATTGCAGACGCTGGCTAGACCCAGTTACTTAATGGGTTAAAATATTCCTAATCATACTCCTACATAACAACAGTCTGCAACCTGTTTAGCAACCTGTTAGTGGGGCACAAGGTATTCTGACAATTTCTTGTGTGATAACTATACTAGATTTTCCCACCTAAACGACAAAAACAAACTAAGTACTACGAGTTTCTTATCTTCACAGGCAGAATACTTCTGCGAATCCTACCGGCCTGAAGTTGAAATCGATCGGAAATTTTTCAATGTTGGGAAAAGCTCTCTGGAGAGGTTTAACCTTACATTGAAGACTGGCCTTGAAAGAAAACAACCCTTCGCCAAAACCAGGTGAATTAAACCATATTTGTTTTGAAGCATTTTGTGTTAATATACCATTTTGATGATGTGGTTGCCACCAAGATTTTAATAATACAACTTCAACTATGTAGATCACAGTTATTCGATAACAGGATACCCTAGTTTTCTGTTAAAAAAAACAGCGTGTTTATTATTAACTTTTTTTCTTTCTTTACTAAATATATTTTCTCTGTAATTACGGCAAATAACAGACATTAATAACATTCCAGCAAGAATATTACAGTAGGTAATGTGTTTTAGTCGGAATTCATGACTACACAAGTGCTTTGGTCAATTTCTACCCTGGCCACTTTATATGTAGTTGTGTCTTGCAAGCCCAAACAATTTCGTTAATTAATTTGTTTTAAACCAATCCTTAAAAAAACTCAATATAAAACCCCCAAAATACCTGTGGTAAGCAGAAGGGGGATTGGAGGGTTACAAGGTAATCTGAAAATTACCCGTATTTTATGATTTTCCATGTAATATGATGTAAAAATGTGTTTTCTATTCTATCTAGGCACTCGTGTGTTTTGCTTGAGCAAGTTGCGGGTTGTGTGGAAACCAGTGAACCAGTGTTGCTGGTTGGTGAAACTGGTGTTGGCAAAACCTCAGTCCTGCAGTATCTTGCTCAGGAAACTGGTAAAACTGACTTCTATTTTTATAATCTATAGCATGAATTGAATGTGATTATCCCTTGGTGTAAACCGGCAATGAAAAAACATTCTAAATTATAATTATCCATATTTGTCTATTTATCTCATAAAATTTCTAAACTTTACATAGATTTTTGTTAAGTTGTCGTCTTTTAGTTTAACTGGAATAGGTATTGCATTGCATCCTGCAGAGTCAGTCTTGTATTCTTAATGACACATGTCTAGTTTAACTTGATTTAAGGTTTACTTTCCTGGCTGATTTTTGCTGGATTCATTCCTACCAATGTAATTTTTTGTGAATTAAATCCAATTATTGCCACACAAGGCTAGAAAATTTTGTACTTGATAGGACTGGACCCACACGCATGCGAATTCCTTTATATTTGAGGTCACCTGTTTGGTTCTGATGCCTAATCATAGCAATCTAGAAAGAAACAAAGGTGTGCCAGAATTAAAGCTTAAGTGTGGGTCCAGCCCATGAATATTAACACAAAAAATACTCAGTAATCTGCCCATTCTTCAAGTCATTTACGAATAAGTATTCAAATGAAATCGTTTCACAGGTCACCACCTGCACGTCGTCAATATGTCGCAACAATCGAACTCGGCTGATCTTCTCGGAGGTTTCAAACCCACTCAGATCCGCCACTTTGTGGCGCCAGTAAGAGAGAAATTCGAGAAGTTGTTTTGTGAGACGTTTTCCCGTCAGCAGAACTTGAAGTTTCTATCGCATTTACAAACTTGCTATGGAAGTAAAAGGTAATGTAGTTTCTCACAAATTAAATAATGTCTCTCGTGATGGGCAAAATGTAGTTTTAAATCCTGGGGATTAAAATCTCCACAAACACGAATCTAAAATCGCCATTTAAATCGGCCAGAGTCTCTAATCTTAATTACATCAAATAAAATGGGCAAAAAACTTTTAAATGACCTAAAATGTGATGGTTTCACAAAAATACGCTTCACGACAAAATGTTTAAAGAAATTGTCAAAATAGTTTTAATATTTTCTTGAACAATTACAGTTCGAAAGTATCTGTACCTTTTACGGCTTGGGTATCATCAGTATTAGTCGTAAACTGCTAAAAACATAAATTTATTTTTTTATCAACCCCAGATACCTCGACTTGCATCAATTAATGGTGCACAGTTGCAATGCAGCATTCAAAAGATTTTCAAAATCAGTGAGTTTTTAATATATTTTTAACTTCTTCATTGTTTATGTTTTTTATTGCACAGATAACAGTTTAATAAACTTTTGTGAAATGAATTTTTGTCATTTTTGTTAAAATGTAATTTTATCTAATAGAATGACAAAGAAAGCAAGAAATCACTATCACTATGGCAACAGATGATTTGTGACCTGGATGAATTGAGGTCAAAGTTGAAATCTGATTCTCCAATCGCGTTTAATTTTGTAGAGGGTGAGTCATGCTTTGATGTCTTTAAGTAATAGTCTGAGCAAAAACATAAAGCCAATATAGTTATTTCCTATTTATATGAAGATTTTTCGGATTCCTGCTGTTTTGTCATGAAATATCGACTCAAAATTGTTATTACTTATTTTTATATATATATATTTTTTTAAATCGAAATAAACTAAACATTTTTACTTTAAAATCTCTATTATAACATCACAGGCGAACTTGCAAGATGCATGCGACTCGGAGAGTGGATCCTACTTGACGAAATCAACCTGGCTCCCTCCGACGCCCTCGAGTGTTTGAGCGGTGTATTGGAATCGGAAGCGGGATCGATTGTGCTGCTGGAGCGCGGGGATTCAAAACCAGTCGAACGACACCAAAATTTCAGGTCGCCAAAATAATTTATGTTTAAACATTTTGTGATAACAGCGTCTCGACCTATTTTTTTGGTTTTTATGCCAATTTTGTCGACTGCACAGCTACATTACTATGCGGATAAACAAGTTTATTTCAATAACGACAACATAACAAAAATAGTTGTAAATAAATGCACTTTTAGTAGATAATTACTATATTTTCAATCCATAGGGGCACGGTGCTATAATACTTAACCCAATTAAGCATAAAGCATTACCTGATCCATACATTAGGCACGCAGAATTATTAGGTGCATGTTTTTTTAAAAGAAAAAATGGTGCTTTATTCTCAGTACAATAAGGTCGGTTACACATCTGGTCCATTTTTTGTGCATTGCAGGTTTATAAGCCAATATGTTGAAAGACAATTTTAGCTATGCAGGGTGTTAATGTTTTATTAAATTCCAGATTATTTGCGGCCATGAACCCAGCTACGGATGTGGGCAAACGAAATCTCTCGGACGGAATCCGGAACCGATTCACCGAGTTCTATGTTGACGAGCCGAACAATTACAACGACCTTTCTACTATAGTGGATTTCTATCTCAAACACAGAAATGTAATACTTTGAAGCCTATGTATTTTAGAGCATTATACGTGGTTGTATGACACATAAGGTGATAGTCGGTTAAATAATTGTATAAAGGTGATAGTCGGTTAAATAATTCTTATCAGGTGAAAAGTTAATCATCTGACTGTCAACTTTACACTTGTAAATATCATTTCTATTTTCAACTTTACACTCGTAAATAAGCTGTGCATAGGCCATATGGCTTAATCAATAAGATTAATTCATAATTAAAATTAAAGAACTTATGTTAAAATAATTGTAAATAGAAATGGTTTGTGATAGATACGCTAATAAATTAGTTAACACATATAGGAAAGAATAAATTAAGGTATAATCATTTAAGTTTAGATTTAAATTGTTTGCTTCTCAGTTTCTTTATATTAATTTAAAATCCTAAAAATTTTAAAAACTGCTTAAAAGAAGCTAAAATATTGGCTACATATCTGCATTTAATGTTTTCCATATTTGTATGTTTCGAATTCTGAATAAGATAAATTTAATGCCGTCCATGAATATAATATTTTTTATACTTGCTGAAAACTTTATATTCACCAACATCACATATTGTTTAGATTTCTGGCACTTCAATAGTTGATGGGGTTGTAACATTTTACAATGAAGTAAGGAAGTTGTCACTTGACAAGTTGGTGGATGGCACGGGACGCAAGCCACATTATTCACTTCGAACCTTTATGCCGGTAATATTAAGCAGATAATGATTTTTTTAATTAGTTGTAAAAGAGGTGCACGTCTACCTATTTGTAGTTATATTAAGTGCTGAACACCTTGCAATAGTTACTGGAACCACGTTTTTGTAAGAATACATAATTGTTATATTTCTTCATACTTTCCTTTTTTATTTGTATTCTCTTATTTTAGGATTCGTATACAAACCCAAAAACACGAAGTAAACCCGAACAAAACCCGAACAAAAGCAATAATTACCCATGTCATATCTTCTATGGTTCCATAAAATCAAGTATCAACCCCCTTCCAGTACTTCAGTACTTCCAGTACTAAGTATCCACTCCTTCCACAGACGCATTATTTTATCAGCAAAACTTTTCCTAAAATGAATTTTTGTGTATCGTAAATATACCATTTATGCACTCACAAATGCATTGTTATGTAGAACACACAAGGTAACACTTTTTATTGTAGTCCTACGCATATCATTATGCATTATTGGGGGCCAATTTTAATAATACTGTTCGTTTATACATATTCTATTATGGCCATGGTACCATACATTTGGATAAATACAAGCTAACCTTCCTTACTTACTAACTTAGCATAACTTACATTGTATTACGAGGCATAAATTGTAACAATCAAGGTGTGAACGGTGTGTTTATATAACATTGACAATCATACAATCAATGGTGTGGTTGGTGTTTTGATAGGTAAGTTGAAGTTAAACTAGAATTTTTGTTGTAGATTTAGGGTTAGACCGCATTAATATTTCGCTTTGGATTTCACCCTTTGTGTAAATTAAGACGAAGATTTTTTTAACTTTATTATTACAATCAGGGCTTTGAGCTATATATCGCACAATGGTCACATGACCTTGCAGCGAGCACTTTACGAGGGATTCTGTCTCGCCTTCCTCACTGCCCTGGATCGCTCTTCACACCCCCTGGTGGTGGATTTGATCGTGAAACGAATAATTGGAAAATCGAAGTTGAAGTAAGTGGTGGAAATGTATAAATTAAACAGATTGCCCTTCTAAGAGCACATATTCACATGTTGTGTTAATATATTTGTGATATTGGATAGAATTAAGGGTTGTTTATTGAGTTTAAACTGAAATGTAATTTGGGTACTGTAAGTCAAGCTCATTATCCATAATTAAAGAAGGTTATTGTATTACAGTTATATATGACAAATTGTTAAAAAATATTGCCATCACAATGTTTGTGGCTTAAAACAATTTAATAGTTTACCTTCATTAAAAG
>CH002044.1:1737953-1757675 GCA_000149265.1 Ciona savignyi | reverse complement strand
CATGAGGGTGGGGGCAGAAGGGGACTATTCCAAAGTTTCCTCAACAGATTTACTCAGGTGTGCAGAATTTTTGATTTTTCCTTTTCTATTTTTTAAACAGAAGCCTGTAAACACTTTGTTTTTTATGTAGTGTTTACCATTTCACTATTTTTTGCTTCTTCATTTCTGGTTTTTAATCAAAATTTTTTTTGGTTTATATCTGACCTGACAAAATAGGACGTTAATTTAAATGAAATTAACGTCATTAACATTATTATGAGTAATGTTCATCTTGTGCTATGCTTACAATTGCTCAGTTACCTTTCAAATTGCACACAAATACTATTAGCTGTGGGTCTCTTACAAGTAAAATAAGGTCAACATTTTTAAGGATGGACAGTCATTTTATAATTGGAAGAGGTTAGTTGTATATAACACAGTCATTGTAATACAAGTAGTAATTAGATTACTTTAATCCCACAACTGGGTTACCAAAACTATTTTAACCTTTTAACAAAAGTCGACAGCGCCGAAAATTGCATAAATAGAAAAGTATACGGCCGATTTTGATCAGTGAGATGGCGCTGGAGAGCTGAATAATTTCTGCGTTTACCAATATAAGATGATATATAGGTTTGCATTTGAAATTTTTTAGTTATTTAAGTTTAAAAAAACGTATAAATATATGTGTGGTTTTGGTTGTTTTAAATAGTTTTAATTACTGTTTTAGTCCCCGATTAGTTTCCATCTATTGTCGTCATGGTTCGCTTGTTTAGTTTGAAAACAATACATTCGTTTTTCGCTTGTACATTTTGGATTAGGCCATTTTTTGAGCTTATGGAGGGTAAAAACAGATATTCTGTTGAAGAAGCTGCACTTTTGTTGGCTGATAGTGATTCTGGAAGCAGTTGTGCTTCATATTCAAGTATTTCTAGCAATGAAAAACCTTTTTGAAGATGTTTTGCGTCAGTTTTGTTTTCCTGTGGGCATGTGTTAGTGTTTCATTGGGAGAAAGTAAAAAAAAAAAAATAAATAAAAATTGATTTGCGTATTACGACGTCATCAGTCAAGTTGTGAGGTCATCACAAAAAGAGTAGTACAAAAATGGTCCAAAGATAATCATAAATAACTTTGCTACATACTGTTTTGTTTGTAAATCGACAAAAAAAGATAGTTTTTGTTGATCTAAATAGAAACACATGACGTCATTGCACAATGCATGACGTCATCAAAATTTTACTAATATATAACAAAAGAAAATTTATTACTGAACAACTTTTCTGTTGATCATATCATGCTTACATCAATAGTTTTTTGTACAGAAGCTTCTAACCTAAGGCAACTTAGCCAAAAAATGACCAAAAAAACAGCCGGCAGTTAAAGGGTTAATTAATCATAACTTTCAGTACATTTTATGACTTCACATTTTGATTGATTAATTCGCTTCCAATAATTTTGTGAAATGTCTTTTAAATTTACCAAATACCAAAACTGCACAGAAAGTGGTTGATGTTGAAAATAATCGTTCACCAGTCATCCAATGTTCACCATCCATATTCCCCTGATCATACGATCGCAGTGTTACATTTTCAATGTTCTTCCCCACAGGTACATGTGCGCAACTTGGCAAGCGAAGACATGGAGTACATATTGAGCAATTCCTTTCCACAGCTTGATCAGCAGCTTTTGAAGAAAATGGTGAAGTTCAATGAAAAGGTATTGATTGATATATTAATCCACGCTGATGGCTGTATGAGGTGTTTCCGAACCAGTTATGTCAAATGTGTGCTAGTCTTTTTATCCATGTAGTTATTATTAGAAACCTAAAAAAAATAAATTACGCTAAACGTGAAATTTATAATCTTATCACAAATATTGCAACCTTTAATAAATATAAGATAAGCATTTTCAGTGGCTTGGTGGCTTGGTGGGGGGTAACCCCATGACCTCTTTTTGATATGATAGCCTTTCTGCATTCAATAAATGTTTTTGGAAGATAACTCTTTAAAATTAGTTTGATTAGTTACCGTGCATATTTTTAATTGATAGCACACAGAGCATATCACTATCAGTACCTCACTCATTCCTTCTTAATTCGCTCTGCTTTTGCCATGCAGCATAACTTACCACACACAAACACACATCAACTACATTTAATTACTAACTAAACTTTCTGTAAGAATGCAATCATTGTTATCAGACTACTTCTTTATAAGTATATTAATTCATAAAATTTAGAACTAAACACAATTAAATCTCAGATAAATCAAGCCGTCGTGGTTGAGAGGTTATGGGGTCACCGGGGTTCACCTTGGGAGTTTAATCTCCGTGACATGACTCGGTGGTGCCAGCTAGTGGTAGCCGATGTAGAGAAGGATCTACCACTAGATGCTGCTAGACACGTCTACCTGGTATATTGTGCGAGGTTAAGAACAAAGGAAGATAGAGAGAAGGTCAGTGGTTTAGGGGTCTCATTACCCGCATCTACAATTTGACTTTGCTGTTTAATTATTTGGTAATATATGTTCACTTCACATAATTTTAACATATTATGTAATCACTGCTGTAAATGTATCAAATCTAAACTTTGTTTTAAGTTTCTTTGTCTTTTGTTCTTTTTTCTTTATGTACTGTGCTCAACAACTCTTTATATCATGTATTTATTGTCTGTATCAGAAAGTGTGGCATTGGTCATGTCGTTTTTGGTTTACTCTTTGTGGCACTTAGAATGAAAGTAGTCTTTAACTACTCATTTCGCTGGGCACTTAGCAAGTATCCACGTAGCATACTCAAATATTTAAACCAAAATGTTTTAAATTTAAGATGATGACTTTGTTCACAACGATCTTCGGATGTCAAGCGTATCATCCGACAAGGAGATTCCAAATCTCGTCAGATCTACTGCAGGTGACAGAAATTGTTATTTTATTGGTTTAATATCTTGAAACTAAAATCAGAACCAAAATGTGCCCAGTTGATAAATCTACAGCTGTCTGTCACCACCAAAATGTAGACAAATCAGTTGTTATTGCAATCTGCAAACTCATGAACTTTGGTAAATGTTTTCCTCAGTTATTTGCCAAATATGGTATTTACTTAATTGTTTACACTTTATATTGATATCTTCATTTCATCAATTACAGGATGCTTGAATAAGGTTCCAAATCATTATCTGTTTCATTAAAGTATTGATTTTTAACATTAACATTTTTGCACTTTATACTTGAAGACATTGCTTAAGTCTTTATTTTGGGTGAAATAAGTTAATTGAAAGATGGAATGTTGTTTTATTTTCTGATTTGCTGAGTCACACATTTACATTTACACCCATTTGTCCCAGGTTGGGGGAAGTACCATCAAAAAAACTGGAAACTATTTTGCTGAATCACCATCGGACTTTCAAATTATGCCGAGTTTTCTTGAAACTGCTGAGTCACTGATTTCAGGCATTAATCAGGTGGGTGGTTGGATGGTTATTTTCAAATAGATAGAGGTACAAATGCTCTTGTGTTGATTTAATGGTGAATGTTCTGCAGCATAAGTCTAATTGCAAGTACCAATGCCAAGCTTGTATTAGGACAAGATATTCTTGTCTTATTACTAAAGATGTTTTTCCATTTTCATTTATCAGCAATTGTCAGATAAATAATTGTTGGGATACCAGTGGTATTGTAGTAGCATGTACATGAAGGAATTGCAACGTTTTATATTTACCCCAAATAAATATAAAAGTATTGTGCCAAAGGACATTAGCAAATAAGAAAATGATTGGTTTTAAATTAACAGCCATTTGACTCCAAGCCTGGAACTTTAACTGAATGAGATAAGCGATAAGGGTTAAGGATTAAATTTTAATTTTGGTTAAATATGTGAATATTTTTTTGTTTTAACCTTCTTTAATGACATTACCTTAAGAATTGGCCATGCATTGTGACTGGCGCAAGTGGATCAGGAAAGTCACGACTTGTCGAAACTGTAGCAAACCTAGTGGGTCGAAAACTTCGAATTTTGCCGACTAATAGTGGGATGGATGCCGTGGAATTACTCGGCGGTTTTGAGCAGCATGACATTGTCAAAAATTTGATGGAATTTGTTGGTAAAATAAGAAGGTAAGTTGGATTGATGGGATTACCCAGTTTTGTAAATAAACTTTAATTAGAAATAATGCTTCTCATACTTAATTAAATGAGATAACTTGAACATAAAACTAATTAATTCAAAATTAAAAGTGTTATTTGGACTTTTTGTCATTGAAATTTATCATTTTTCTGCAGGAAACTGGTTGAAACTTGTCAGAAATGTTTCACTGAACTGCCAAGTTTTGATCAAACCAAACTTTTCAATCAATCGATGTTGAAATTGAAATCTTTATTGAAGGTTAGTTCTTGGTTAAATTTCATACCAGTTTATTGCACTTAATATATTTGAATTTCCTTTTTATGTCTTAATTTTGGTTTTATCAAGGGTGCAAATTTGCCTCATCTTGGTATATTGTACATGTATGTTGGTATAGTAATAGTGTTGGATTGTTTAACCATTATAGTCAATCCATATTTAACAGTATTATTACAGTTCTTGTAAAAGCTGTATGTCAAATTAGGAAGGCCAGGGTGCATTTTCCACTTTATGTCCATAATGCACAGTCTTACATAGCCACAATACCTCATAATTTCATACAAACTAGTTTTGTTTAAGATGCCTTTTATATAAATCATTATCATAGAAAACCGAAATGTTAAATGAAGTGATCCCTATAATTGATGGGTTGAACCTCAATGATGATAATAATCGCTATAGCGAATTGGAAAATAAGATCTCCATTGTCCTAACTTCAATGGAGGATCACAGCATTGAATGTCAAGGTTTGTGTTAATTGGTTTTGTTTTAGATGTGTATAAAAGAGTATAGTTTAAGATAGAATGCTTTTGTTAATTTAGGGGTTCAAAATAGGAAGTTACTTTAACCAAGGTAATTGCATAATACGTTTTAGAGCTGTTTCATTGAAGGTATTCCTGTGTGTTTCTAGAAGTATTGCTGTGTATTTATAGAAAGATAACATGGTAAAATTGTTCTTCATTGCAAAAAAAAAACTATAAATACACAGCAAGAGTTCAGATAATGTCCATTAAATACCTTCCCCAAGGACAAAACCATCTACCTATGACTCAAGCAGCCAATTTATTTACGAAAACTGTTGTGTGTGGTTGGCTCATACTAGAGCACATTTAGCAATCGTTTATTACAGAGTTTTATTCAGAGTTTAATCTCAAAAGTTTTTTTGCTGTCATGTAATTAGTTAACAATGCCGTTCCACTGGTAAGGATGGTTATTAGGCCTATTATCATGTTACACTTTCTTCCTCAAATGTCCTTACCATTACTTTATGGCAAGCACTGAAATGAAAAAAATACTAAGTAGGAACATGAATTGGACAATAAAATTGGAAATACTATAAACGGCTTGTAAACAATCTATCATAATCATCACTAGGGTGGTAGATAGGATGGATTATAGCTTTTTTATGCTGTCACAGCTTTTGTTCAGAATTGTGTACAAAAGATAGTGGATAGCATAATAAATAAAATCAAATGTTGCATGTGGGTTCTGATGTGATTCAATTAGGGCTGTGGCAATGATTATCTCTTCTCACAGAACTACAAGCTGAATGGAATGGATTGAAATCAAGCAAAACTACCCATGGATCATATGAATGGCTTGATAGCATATTGGTACAGGCGCTTAGAAACGGTGAGGTTTTTAACTCAAGTTTTATTTAAAAGTGCTACTTTTTAAAATGCTGTTTATCTGGGAAGCGATTCAGTATGATTGGTATAAAGATATAAGAACAATGCTTCAAACAGTGAGACCAATTGGGAAATCTCTTTAGATCTATTAGTGGTCTAAAAGACTTGGCAGAATGTTAACCATTTGGTCGCACTGGGTTGGAGCAGTTTTATTGTGACTTGAACGTCAGACAACTATCGTTGACATAAATCTGCTACGGTTTGCCCACAAAATCTTTTCTCAATAAAGCAACTATAAATAGAATTTTTATTTAAACATTTTGTTTTATGGCACATCTTAACGAAATTAAATTTTAATAAAGTTATTTAATAGACATTTCAGAGTGCAATGCTACATTTCCCACCTTTTGTAATCTTTTATTTTTGGTTCATGCATCATAGAAACATTATTTAAACAGGGGAGTGGTTATTAATCGATGGAGCAAACTTCTGTTCTGCTTCGGTGCTTGACCGAATGAATGCTCTTCTTGAGCCACACGGTGTCCTCGCCATCACAGAAAGGGGCATCGTTCATGGGGAAGTACCTACCATTACACCTCACCCAGATTTCAGGTAAGAGGGCTCAGTCTGTTTTCAAATAAAATTTATAATTGATTCATGAAGACAGAATATTGCTATGCATATAGAGGAATATATTCAATGTTGGAATAAGATATTTTACAGTGCCACCTAAGCAAGCCGCTTAATAAAGTTCCAACCCTAATAGATCGTCAAAATTTAAAGTTGGTCATATATATATATACACTAAAACATGACTGTGGGCATGAGTTCATGTGGTGTGTGCTCCAACCTTGTGGCATTAACTAAAGTTGAAGTAATAATGACAACTCGACTGTTTGCAAGAGGACTATTACTGTGCACAGTAGAAAACTTACATTGCTACAACAAGTGTGTAATAAGTAATTCAAATTTAAACATCTTATTCTATTAAATGTTATCAAATTAAAGTCCTGTCATAAAATTTTATTGCTTTTTTTGTTATTTTATATTCAAATTTTCAGGTTATTTTTTGCACTTGACCCTTCTCATGGAGATCTCTCTCGAGCGATGCGAAATCGTTGTTTGGAGATCCACCTCTGTCCATCGGGAGGGGCTGATGAGCAAAACATGGAAACAACATTAATGCAGAGTGAATTTGAATTCATCGTCAAAGCAAAAGCATCAAATTCAACGGAGGAAAAAATCTGCAACCAATTTATTGAGCAGTGGAGAAAAAAAGATAATGGTAATTATATAACGGAGAATAATGCTTAGAGTTGTAAGATAGTCTGAGCTAAAAACAGAAGCCAGAATAATAATTTTTATCTTGAAAAGACGTTTCAACAATGTTTATTTAATGTTTAATCAGTAAGCTGTGCTGGGGTCTCCGGGAAGCCACTGTTTAGCAAACTACTATTGATTTCTGGTTGATAAATATGTGACTTTGTTGTTTACATAAGGTGGGATAAGATACTAATATTGTTATCCCAGTTGGTTGGACAATGGAGGACATTAAATCAAAATACTGTGTGCTCACCCAGGTTGCGAAATATTGCAGAATGTTGTATAAGATTTGGAAATTACTCTAGTTTTTATTTAAACCTATTAATCGCCTAAATCAATGTGGCTAACTGCTTCCAGGTAGTTGGGGTTTGGTTGGTGGCTCAATGTACAACCACATAGCGAACCAGAAGAGGCCTGACTAAGTTTAGGCATTAAAGGACTATAACTCGTGTATGCAAGTTTAAATCAGTGGTGGTGTATGTACAACCCAGATGTTATAATCTAATAAAAGGGGCTGTAGTTATATGTGGATTTTTAATTTATTTGGCTGTTAAATTTTATTTAAGCTTGGACAATGTTTGGATAAGCTGTCTGCATGCAGTTAGAACTTTATGGTGCAGTTTAAGCACCGCTTTCTTCGGCAAAGAATGATGTCATGTTTTGCTTGCAGAAAACCTCCAAACTAACTCGGAAGCTGAAACATTGAAGATGTTGGATGCTACATTAGAAAGAATGAGGAGGGGAATCACCAATCTTGATGACACAGTAAATTTTTTCACAATTTTTTGCTTTTTTGCAATTACTTTTAAAAGGATATTGCTGTGCTGGTAGTGTGTTGGTATTTATGCGTCAATGGATCAATTATCTGTTATACTTTTTACTTTTAAATAATACATATTTATTTATTGAAGTAAGGTTTGGCTTTGATAGTTTCTGAATAACTTGTCATTGGATACACTGAACGAGGACTCAGAATTGACTGTGTTTTGTTAAAAAATGTGTTTTTGCTATAAGATTTAGGGAAAATTTGCTAAATTTGCCTAATTTGTTAAGGATATCATGGACAATGTTGAAACATCGAACTGTATTGGACTCAAAGTTCCTGTCACTCAAGATTTTATGCTTCAGCCAGTTCTATCCAATGTTCTCAGGCAATTCCAGTTCTTTCAAACCTTGCCAAACTTTAGCATGTAAGTCTCATGTTGTTGGTAGTACACTCCTTATGTTTATCCTCGTGTGTAAGGCAATGAAAGTCAATATATAAATTGTTAGATTACCCTGCTTGCAGTTAGACATCTGATGGTGTTGCAGTGCATGGTAAATTATGGAGACAGGGCTTGTTTTTGTTCAAATTAAGTTTAAACAATACCGGCTTTGGCCTGCTGAAGGATACAACCAACCAGCGATGGCTGGTTTTGATCCCTCAACCTTAAACTGAGGATCCAATCCATTGCTTTTACAATACCAACCGTTGGAAAATATAGTTTGCATTTTAGGGGTGGGAAAACAAGGATTGTTTTAACACCTGCTATCATTGCAGTTCTGTGTCATTTTTTATGACTTTTACAATTACACAACTCATTAGCAGCTAGGAGGTTTTGGTGTCGTAACCTTCTGCCAGCACCTCAAAATGCTCCCAAATGTTCTGCATAAAAGTGAATTAATTTAATTAGAAACAACTTTTATATTTAACACCTTAAACCTAGCAGTCGGGTGGTATAATGTGATATAGGCTATTCTAATGTTGACCATAACATGGTATCATGTTACCAGCATGCATGGTTTGCCATCTGTTGTTGAAAGTTTTCTCCGCCTATACACTGAACAAGCAACATGGGGTGATTGGAATGTTAGAAGTCAAACCATCAGCGAATTTCTTCCGAAACTTATCGAACACACTGGTTCGTTATTTATGTTCTATTTTCATACTTGTCTATTTATTATCCAAGTCTATATTTATGTGTACTGAATAAAAAAGTTTAAAATAATTATGTTCGAAGTCCAAGGGCCATAACTTGTTGTCTAAAGTAGTTTAAAATTTGCTCCTGTTTAAATAGGTTAATAATAAATAAGACAATCTTACAAGGAACCCTTTAATTGTTAATAAGATTATTTGACTTTTCGAGCCTGCCAGCCTGAATTTATACTTTCAAATTTTATCAAACAATCGTTTTAGCTGTTGCTGTCAAAAACTACTTATTATATTACAATTTAAAAGTTTTTTAGTGGGTTTGGGTACTGCACCTTTTTTTCCATTAATGAGGATAAAACATGAATATCCCAAACATAGAAAAAATAATACAACGGTTAAATGACAAAACTGTATTAAAAATAAAAAACGTTAACAACGATAACAGAACATGATCACAAAAACCGACAATAATATATTTATTTTTTGCAGCATACAAGGAGAAAAAAGATGCATACACCCAAATTTGTGCGGAAATATTCAGTGAAATATTTACTTCTATTGATCCGGTATGTAATTGATGGTCAATGTTTTATGTACTGCTGTATTTAGAATTGATTAAAATAATTTGGTTCGCAAACGTTTTAGTCTGGTCTAGTGGCTAGGGTCACAGGTTATTACCAGACATGGGTGCAACCACCACCCTGACTAATTTATGCACAGTTGTGTTCCTGAGGTTCTTCTAAGTAATTACCTCAATTTAGTCGATTTATTTGAATCATTTAAGTAGTACTCAGTAAATCAAACAATTACCGTGTTACAAACCATTAGTTTTCTCACCTACAAGATAAATAAGATTACCGTTTTCCTTTTATGATCTTGGTGTACTAAGTTGGGAGATATCCCCATTGAAATATAGCTTGTGTGAGTTGTTAAAGCGATTACATTAATTGGTTTGTCATCACTAAGAATCTTAGACAATCCATGATATGATAATGGGACATAGAAAATCACCCAAAAAAGTTTTCCTATAATTCATAGTGAAATGGTCATCTAGAAAGTTGTATATACACCACAAGCTTATTATTATTTACATTTGATTTAGGCCAAGCATGGAAACCTGCTACCATGGGACTCAAGATGGAACATACAATTAATGGAGCAATTGGGTTTGTGTTATTTCTTGAATACCTTTTTTTTAATATCTGTTTTTTTGACATTTTTATTGTTATTTAAGCTTTAAAAATGCACTTTAAAATGTTAGTGTTATTTATATCACACTTTTGTTTAGTGTCCACCCAATTTTATTTATACACTCCATCAGGTATCAGATATTCCGAAATGAATCACCTCAAATCGAGCGACATAGTTCTACGGATCATCTTCAAATTCCTCAAACTTGAAGAAGATTCCACATTTGTGCCGTTTCCTGCAAAAAAATCTAAAAAGTAAAACTCCGTTCTGTTTTAATAAATCGCCTGGAAATTAGATTTTACATGTTTAATTAATATTTTAATGCTGTACTCGTTTGTTTGTTATCGTCTAATAAGCAAGCTCACTTTTTAATTTTTTTTTAATTTGCATTTCTCATAATGTATTTGGGAGATATGGATATACATATATTTAATTTTATTAAAGAAATAGATTTAGAACATGCCTCTATTTGACATTCCAGTTTCAATAATTCTCAACTAAAATGTGTTTTATCTGGAATTTTTGGTACATTTTTCCATGTATAACTTAACAAAACTTTTTCTCAGGATAATTCGACGGAGTTCAGTGTTGCAACTTGCCCACGGATTGAATGCCGACAAACTTTATCTGACTGATCTTCCGCACAATTGCCTGCAACATTTGTTCCAGCTCTATACGGAATGGTAAGAAATTGCAAAATCACATTAGCATGAAAATGTATATTGGTGTGCCTTTGTCAAGTTTCCATTTGCACATTGAATTGTCTGGCTAAAGCTGGTATTGTCTTGATCTTTTGATCAAAGTTTTGATCTTTTGATCAAAGTTTTGATCTTTTAATCAAAGTTTTGATCTTTTAATCAAAGTTTTGATCTTTTGATCAAAGTTTTGATCTTTTGATCAAAGTTTTGATCTTTTAATCAAAGTTTTGATCTTTTAATCAAAGTTTTGATCTTTTGATCAAAGTTTTGATCTTTTAATCAAAGTTTTGATCTTTTAATCAAAGTTTTGATCTTTTGATCAAAGTTTTGATCTTTTTAGCCAGACCGCCTTGGGTAAAACAAGTTACCTATTCTTAATATTTGTTGCAGGCACAAGCTTAAGGACACCATATCATCTAGCAGTGTCTATGACTTGGTGAAGTGTGAAGGGCTTATGAGGCAAATATCATTTATTTGGAGGTAATCTTATTTATGCTTCTTAGCAGGATAGAATACGATTTTGGTAACACAACAGTATTTTATCACTTTATACTGTAGTTTTTTAAATACTAAACCAGTATTAAATGTATATATATTTATATATTTCACTACATATTACTTCGGACTTTAACATGACTTTGTTCGTATTTATTTAGCATATAATTGTAATTCTGGTTGGGTTTATCCGACATGACAATTGTTTAATATATTGAATCTTTCTTTAAATTGACTTGTTTTCGGTCAAATGTTTTAATGCATTGTCAATATTGCTACAATGTTTTTTAGCCTATCCATTACTACTACATGTCCAAGAACACAACTATCCATCTAGAGGCAAATTTGGCAGCCATAGCCTCTCTACTGACGGGCCGGATAATAAAGAATAAGCTAACCCACCAAACTAATGTAATTTTGCATCACACTGTTTTCAGGTTCTTCATGCAAAACCTATTTCGTCGCCATAACTTCACAATGTGGTTTGTCATGCTGAGAAGACTTGTTCTAAAGTTCCTCTCTGAGTTGAATATTTCCCAACTAAACCTCACGATTGCCATTGAAGCCATTTCAATGTCACTTAAGCTTAACGAAGGGCTAGAAATTAAGCACCAAAATCGTATTCGAGATGGTCTATTTTCAAGCCCTGCGTTTCCGAGTGAAATCGACCTTGAAGAAAGTATTTCCGCGAAAACGCTGTTGTCGGAATTGGACGATTACGTTTTGAAAGTGTTTCGAGAGAAGTTGGACACAAACTTGAACTGGTCAACAGTTTGCAAGATCGCAGAAGAAATTTGTGATCTCTCTGATATTTCAAAGAAAAAAGATGAGAGTGAAGATCAAATGGAGGAAGATGGAAAAATTGAATCTCGGATTCAAATCATCGCTGCTAAAATCAAGTCGCTTGGGATACCAATCAAAATGAAAGTGGAAGTTGTTGAAAACAGTGAAAATCGACTTGGAATTTCCACATTCGGAATCACAAGACAACAACAGCAGTTATGGGGAGTCTATGATTTTCATCGGATTATCCACTCCCTTGGATACCTCCACACAGTTGTGGTTTTCGACCCAATTTCAATTTATGGAATGAACCTGAAGGACCAAGTAACTTTGACGAAAAGTTTTCAACAAGACCAGAAGTTTAACAGTCGAAGGTTGTTAGTCGACTCACTGAAAACTAGTCAATCATTAATGAGGGCAGAGTGTGTCCTTGATGGCTCACATGGGCAACCCAGTAATTTATTACGACCCTGTGTCTCCGATTCTGTGGTGTCGATTTTGTACGGTGCAACCACGGAGGTAAAAAGCTATTGTGATATCACAGATCACATTTTCGACACTGTTCCCATTCCTGTAAGAGAGTTTGACGATAAAATTTTGCAACTGGAATCACTCGGACAATGCATGTGGAAAAAATCAGAAAATTTCAGGCAGATACAGGTCAATGGCATTGTAATGGACAAACCACTTTACCATTTACTGCTGGGTGCATTAAGTGCCTTTATTCCAATGCACAATGCTATTGTAAACCAACTGTCGCGTTTTTATACCGTCGCACTGAAAGAAAAGTTCAGCCGATTCTTCACAATGTTGCAAAATGTTCAAGCGAAAATCGAGGCAAATGAAATCTCTGAGCTGCTTTTAAAAATCCAAGCAATACCGTTCGATAAAACTCCTGAAAACTTGTTAGATTGGTACCAAGTTCTAAACGAGGTGTATTTACATTGCATCTCCTGTGTGCACCATCTTCTACATACAATCAGTGGAGAAATAGACGACACATGTTCTCACTGCACAACAGTGGTTAGTTTGTTTAATATACTTTTTAACTCTGGTGTCTATATGAATTTAAACCACCTGGAGTATCAACCCAAATTATTTTTATTTTCTTTAAATCTACATCAAAACTTAAAGTAGGTTAGTTATTTAAGAATGCAATTCATTTTATTGTAACTTCTAAAGTTTTAACCTGGTGTTGGCATGCACGTTAAAGAAAAAAATAATATTTGATCACAATCTTGTTACTAAATTTCCATCTTTATTTTTTTATCGAAACTTAATTTCCGGCATCCCAGCCCCAAACCCCATCATTAGTATGTTGGGGGATCACCAGCGAGTTGTGGTTGTGGAATGGGGTCCTTCAGTTTACCCTGATTGCCCCATGCGGGGTTGTAGATCCCGTCGAGAAGTACAAGGCTAAAATCAAAATCATGAATGAGGAGGTATATCTAGGCTAATCGATCTGATTAATAATTGTTTGTTTATTGAGATAAATAGCCCATTATAAAAGTTGTGTATCTTTTAGAGTGTAAAGCATGAATTGCCAATTTTGTTATACGTATTTCCAGGAATAAGAATCCCAGTTATGCTATAAAAAGGGCATAATATCACTGGTCAATAATTTTGGCTTCAACTCCTAATCTATACAATAAACACTGACCTAATTAATTGACCTGGGTTTCAATATGTTGATGACCTCAATATTCTAAACCTTTGAATATATTTTTGAAACCTAACAGATGTATTGGCATTACTACTGTTTTTTTTAATGTTGTTAGCCATTATATTAGTATAAAGTGCCCACTATAGTGTAATTGCAATTTAGACCTAAAAACATGTGCACTTTTTGCATCATCTATATTTGCACTCAGTTGAGAATCAGTAGAAAAAAATAATTGAGTGGGTCACCCTTAAGCAATTATAAAGCACAACATTGTTTGCACACACCTTTCAATCTTATTTTGCATAAAGTGGTTTCTAATTTGCACGTTTATATCACCAGACAAACCATCTTTACTGCATGCTTGACCTGCGCAACCTTCAACACCACTGGCTCACAGGTCGTGACCTTTGGGTCGAAGGTCAGGTCATTCAAGGTCAATATGTTCACCCTTACGTACAAAGCTCATTGGACCGTCTTGATCATGTGAGAAGAAAAGCAGAGAAGAATGCAGAGAAAGTTGTCTACAGACCAGAGATTTCCCAGGTAAAGGCTGGTAAACTAGCAATATCTATTTATTATTGTATAGATATTGTTTTTTTACTTATAAGCTGTACTGGTATAGTGCCTAAACATAAGTGGAAATGAGGTGATATCAAAACCTAGCAATAGTCGTTTGTATCTTTGGACAAAACACTTAACAGAAAGTCTTCATTGTCATCGTATTTACCATGATAGTTTCAAAACCTAGAACATGTTATGATCATATCAGTGATTAAATGATTTAACTCAGGATTTTTACAGAAATAAAACATGAACACCCTAACATATCCTATACTATTGTTAATGCATAATAATGAATTTAATATATAGATTTAGCCAATTATATTACTGTGTTTTATTAAGAACATTTTGTATCATCAGTTCATGGATATATCTGAAAAATGTGGACATTTTGCTCAAAACGTTCTAACTCCAAAAGCCATTGAAGAAGCTGTGAATAAAATAAAGGCAAGTTCCAATTTAGTCTTTGTGATTCTCATTCAATTTATCATATTTCATAGTATTTAAGGATGCATTAACTTTGTTATGTTAATGTAAGTAATATGTGTCACCTGGGCAATGTTTACCTTGCGAAATAACTGTAGTATTATAGAATTGCAAATTATAGCAAACCAGATATTTGGAAAGTAGTTGTGTTGTATAAATTTCCTAATAGTGTTTCTATTATTAGTAAACTTTATTTTAAGATATAAATTAGTTCGCATTAAAAACATAAAATATTAAAACCCTGTAAATCTTGCTGTATTAAAACTTAATTTATAAGTTTAGTTTATTATTTTATTCGTTCTAAAAAAGTTTTTTTAAGGGTTTCTTTAATTGTAAAAAAGGAAAACAAAACCAAGGTAGCTGAAGCATGTCATACTTATATATTAAGGATCATAGTATTGAAAAAAAGTAAAAATTTGGGCAATAATCATTTGTTTTTTTAATAGAAAATTTGTTTCCTAATCAATCTGTGATTTTTCTTACAGACTCATAAAAAGTACGAAGCCGAAAACCAGATTCAGAAGACCTTGCAGCGTTTCGGCACCGGCATGAGAAAGTTTACAGCGTACCCTGATTTCGTTGACCCTGTTCTTGATGCAGTTTCCCAGGTGGTTAAAGCAATGTAAATGGGGGTTGGTTATACTAGCATACGTGGGAAATGTTGATTAGGTATACAACCCAAAAAATTCTCTGAATAAAACAATTTTTAAAGCCTGTGATGGTGTGTTTGAAGGTAAAATGCAAGAACAATGTTTTATGTTGTTTTTAGTGAAAATGGGCATTTAAAAAGAGTAATTTATTTATATTGGGAATAGTAAATATGATAAAGGTTACTGGTATGATGAATTTTGGCTGAAAAATCACGTGAATAAATAGGTTTTCCATTTTAAAGATTGGTTTTGGATTCTCCTTGTTGAAAGGAGTCTCGCAAAGTTCAACATTTTTATCAACCATCTCCATGGATCAGTTGATTACTGGTCTTGTGACGTCAAATCAATTATCAACCAATGTGTTTAACTACCTGGAAGCAGTAAGACAGCTGAAAACATCAACAAACACAAGTAGGAGTTAAAAATAAGTACATTTTTAGCGCATTTTGTCTCGAAATTACATACATTAGAATCTTATTCGTTTCTTATTGCCAATTTAACTGAGAAAATTACAGTGGCAAAAATATTATTTACTCAGATTATAGATAACATGAGGGCAGTTGAGTAAAGGGTCTATAAAACTTTAATTTCCTTAAAAATTGAAATAATAGGTCAATTTATCAACTATTTTGGATGAGATTACAACATGCATTAATATAACACGTTGATTTACAGGTGCTGTGGTAAAGCCATTTGTGCCAGATACCTTTGAAGAATGGTAGGTCATTTTACCTATTATAGTTTGTTGCATATGATTAAGATGTTGCTATTGTATTAAGCTGAGTGTCCCAAATGTAACGAAAATTATTCTATGTTTAATTAAATATCATAATAATTTCCTTTTTTTCTAGTATCAAGGTACTTTATCTTATGGACACTCGAGATTGTGTGCAGAGCAATGGCAATTGTGATGTAACAACAGTTTTATCTATTTTCGAATCAGTAGTTTCAACCTGGAATAAGAGACAAGAGAAAATGGAACGAGAGTAAGAATATAATATCCTCTTTCTTGTAAATTGTCATGAACATGCATATATAGTAGAACAATTCTCTGGTGTATTTATGTTCATGATAAAATGTACTTTGGCCTTTCAGCTGAAATGTATTTTGTATCAAATAGGGTAGAGATTGGTACAACACGGGTGTTATACCATAATTTTTTAAGGTAGCAAATGTTCGTTTAATGGATGCATTGTAGTTGGTTGGGTTATTGTAACTCTCAATTTAGTTCAGGTTCCTTTTTTTACTAAGCTTCAAATTGTTTTACTAAGGTTACTAAGATTCAAGCAACATTCCAGTGGATTGTCCAAAAAAACATGGCCTTGCTTACCAAAGTTGGTATAAATACAGCACCTGCAAAAAATCCTCCATTTTAAATTTTATCACCTACTAGAATGAAAAAAGATAAATTACTCAGTCTGGTGCAATGTTTTATAGCAGCGGTTCTCAAACTGGGGTCCGCGGTCTTTTTGGTTCCGCGAGACAATTTTCTGGGACTGCGAAGCACCTTCCAAAAAAATAAAACGACGCTACTGAAGAAAAAAAATTGTGTAAAATTAAGTTTTCACGCAACTTTTCTTCCAATCAACTTTACAAACACAATTTGTCATGAAATCTTACAGGCTACATAAGCATTTATGACATCACAAGAAGCTATTTGATGTCACATTAGTGCAATTCAAAAGTACCAACAAGCCTATCTGACACTGCAGAACTTCTACTATAGTAGGAAATAGTACAGTACAACTCCTATTATAGTAGAAGTAAATATTTAAAAAATGCCAAGATCAGAGGTGTCTCGTTTTTTCTTAAGCCATGCATCCGGGTTAATATGTTTTGTTTTGGAATTTTAACGTTGCTAAATTTTACGTTTTACTTCCATACTTTTCAAGGGGACCGTGGGTTATTTAAAAAATTGCTAGGGGACCGTTGCGTAATTTTTTTAAAAAAGTTTGACAACCGCTGTTTTATAGCATATAAGAAGATTAATACAGCTTTCTTGCGTGCATTTTTGATGTCATGATTATCATTTTTGCTTAATAAACAGGGAAGCAGCCAAAGCTAGCTTGTTCAAGTACAAAGCTGAAAAACATGACGATTTTGAAGAAGAAGATGATGGAGAATTCGAAGAAGTGTTTCCAGATTTTTCGCAGGTTAGAATTTACAGAACATGTTTAGAATTAATGTCTGCTTTAAAGGAAATGTAGGGAAAGAACATCATGAGATAATTACAAAACAGGTTGTTGCATACAGCGCGCTATTAGAGCTGTTGTACTACATTGTGTAAGATTAAAGATTTTAGTGTTGATTTAACCCATTAATATAATATGTGAAAGCTTGTTTTATCTCCATAAAGTATTTGGAAGTTCCTGTTAAAACGCCTGAAAATGCGTTTGGACTACAGCTATGATTAGGTTTAATTGACAATAGGCCTGTATTCTCGGTCAATTTATGAAACTGTCAAACCCTAAATAGTATCCTATTCACTACTGAAAAAACTGTCAACCAAAATGAAGCTTAACGAAGCCCAATTTGCGCAGGATTTGTCTGATCTCGTGGTGGAAGTTCAGGGAGATGAAGCAACCGATGATGCGGCTCATACTAAAAATGCTGAGTCATCCGAAAAGTTGTTTCAATTCGCTGTCACCATGCATCGTGAAATTGTTATGGCCACAAAGCTACAACAGCGCTCACAGAATATTGAGCCACCCAAAAAGAGTGACGGTAAACTAAACAATTATTGTTTTTTTTTTCAACTTTGGGAATTACGTAGTTTTTGTTTGTTTTTTCTTACTTATGACTACTGAGTTATTCAATCCAAAGAAAGTGTATGTTTAGGGTGTTTAACTGGTATTTAGGTTAAATGTTTTTGTTTAGTTAAAAAATAAATTGATTTATAGTGTGACGTTTTCTAAGCATTTAATAATTCTGCTTTTTGGTCAGAATTTCTCATGCCGCCCTAAAAACTGGCACATTAATATAGGTTTTAACAAATACCACAACTCTGCGAAGTGATTTTATCTCCGATTTATTCCACGATAATCACCTAATACCTAAAACTGCACCCTTCTTTTATTGCAATAAAAGGCCAACTTTTTTTATATAATTTTTATTCATTGGCAGTCTTTAGCATATGAACTTTGTATTGTTTAATCTAGTTAGTAAGAAGGATAAAGATTTAGTAACTTTTGACTATTTTCCCCTTGTTTTTATTGCAGGTTTATTTTAAAACAATTTCCTTCAACAATTGTTCAATTATGTTTAAATATTGACATGTCTGGAAATAAATATGTACAATTGCACAGGTTAAAGTGATGGTCATATAAAAAGTGTCTAAGCAAACTTGTTCTTCACATATTTAGATATTACTTCCCATGAATTTAATAGAATTGTACAAGTTCATTAATCCAAACAACATATACAAAACACCGAAACAATATATATACAAAACTTGTAACATCACGCTACACAGCAAATATACCAAGATATTGCAGTTGTAGTACATATTTATAATTCTTGATCTTAACAGTTCTTGATCTTGTGCACTCATTTGATTTGTTCTTCAGTATGACGTCTTTGATGTTTTTTTTTGCTACTTGCCTTGGTAAACAATTTATCGCACAGTTCACATTTGTAAGGTTTCAATCCAGTGTGAATTCTTTGATGTTTATTCAAACTACTAGCATTGATAAAGGATTTTCCACAGACTTGACACTTGTACGGTTTTATTCCAGTGTGATATGAGCGATGTATTTTCAATGAACCAGTGGTGCTAAATAATTTCTCACAAAGATCACATTTGTAAGGTTTTTCCCCAGTGTGATTTCTTTGATGTGATTTCAAATTACAAGAATCGGTAAATGACATTTCACAGACTTGACACTTGTAAAGTTTTATTCCAGTGTGAATTCTGCTATGTCTTTTTAAATAACTAGCGCTACTAAATGACTTCTCACAAATATCACATTTGTAAGGTTTTTCTCCAGTGTGAATTCTGCGATGCAATTTCAAATGACCAGCGGTGCTAAATGACTTCTCACAGACATCACATTTGTAAGGTTTTTCTCCAGTGTGACACCTTTGATGTTTTTTTAATAAAGAAGGTTTAGCAAAACATTTCTCACACACATTACATAAATGGTTATTCTTTTTCTTATTAACCAATAGTGTATTGGATGTTGCAATGTTTTTACAAATGATGCTTTTGTTCGTTTTCTTATTCATTTCTCCTGCAAAC
>CH002044.1:1712163-1723106 GCA_000149265.1 Ciona savignyi | reverse complement strand
CCAAGTCATGTCAATAGGTAATGTTTCTAAATAAACATTTTCTTCTATGGGGCTTGCATCTTCAAAGATACTTTCAGACGTTTTCCTTGGTTCAAACGCACATGACTAAATTTGTGTTGTTTTATTGTGTACAATAAAACTTCTTTCATCCATGCCAGAATGCTGAAAACTGTCATCCATTTAAGTGTTACAACATTAACTCTAGAAATGAAGAAAACAAAAGAAATGTGTTAAAACTTCTATGCATATGTATACCAAATCTCTCACACTCTCAGTTTGTAGCCTAGGGATTGATAATAACATTGCAAGTCTACGTTGCAGATTATGGCTATATATTGAAAAGCAACAATTATAAAAGAAATAGGCTGTTCCCACCGCGTAGTCTGATCTTTGATGGCTGGTTTATTTCTATAAATTGCTGGCAGTTACAGTTTACTGCCTCCTGTTCTAGTTTTCTTGTTCTGTCTTCACTTCTATGATTTATGATATAAATTGCTAAGACTTATTATTCTAAAGTCATTTAAATACGAGACCTGTATACCTTAGCATTCAGCTTAGGTCCAGGATCGTGCAGGCCTGAATGAGCGCGCTTAAGGTAAGCTGTCACGCGGGTACATTGGTTCAGTTAGGCTATATGACAAGTGTTATGCTAAGTCTCCATAAAAAAACGAAAATACAACGCTCCTGCAGGCGCTTATGTTACTAATTCACCTCTAAACTGGCACATGATTGTATACAATGCATATAGGCACGAAATCTCAACAACGTCAGTGACGTAATACGGGAAATCCCCTAACATAAAATAAAATGCATATTTGCTCATAACTCTTTAACAAAACAATATTGGAAGAAACTGATTTGATTTTTGAAATCAGCGTATTTTTTTCCATTTATTAAAATATTCTTAAAATTGACTTCAGTTCCCCTTTAATATATAAAGTTAAATTTTGGATGTGTTATGGTTGAAAAGGATAGTACTTGTAACTTATTTTTGGCTCGTATTTTTAAGTTTTATGCATTTTGTGCCATAAATGTAATTAGTAACAATTACAAATGTAGGTTATCTATATGGATGCAGATTTTCGCTTTTACTTGTTTTTTCCTTATTAGATTAAAATATAGAAGTGGTTAATTAATTTTGAAAAACAGCAAATAAAATTTTATTAAATCGAGATTTAAAAAAACTGCAAGATTTTTTATCAATAAAATCTAAACTACAAATATTAGGACCCATCGAAATCTGTTCAAATTCATGAAGAAATACAAAGATGCGTTGAATGAACCAAGTGGCCTCAATGTGTTGAAGTCTAGTAACAATTCAACTTTCGACAACTTCTCAGAGGTTAGAAAATTTATACAATAAAGTTTTGCAATATTTTTTACATCAATGAAGTGTAATGTATATTTTAAATAATGTCCGACCGATTAGTCAAGTGGTTTAGTGCAACGCATTTAAGCCGAAGGGTTGCAGATTTGAAACTGGTCGCTAGCTAGTCGGTTGTGTCCTTGGGCAAGGCACTTAACGACATTTCCTTGAACCCAGCCAATTCATGGGTTCTACCAAATTAAAAGAACATGTATATCATACAAAATATACTACAATAGATCTGGTAACCCGGCGGTGGGCTCAACGTACTCTGACGATTGCTGGTGTGTTAATCCCCTCGGTTTTCCTATTCACAGGGATAAACATGAATATCCTATCCTATCCTTCTAAAATTTGAGTGTTTGCTCCTATCTGTCTTCCTTATACTTTGCCGTCAAAAACGGTGACTGAACCCCTACAATTAAGCCCCTTACAACTGAACCCCTTACAACTGAACCCCTTTCAACTGAGCCCCTACAACTGAACCCCTTTACAACTGAACCCCTTTTAACCGAACGCTTTTAACTGAAAAGGGGGTTCAGTTGTAAAGAGGTTCAATTGAAATGGGTTCAGTTGTAAAGGGATTCAGTTTAAAGGGGTTCAGTTAAAAGGAGTTCAGTTGTAAGGGGCTTAATTGTAGGGGTTCAGTTGTAAAGGGTTCAGTTGTAAGGGTTCAGTTGTAAGGGGTTCAGTTGTAAGGGATTCAGTTGTCATGGAACCGTCAAAAACATAATCTGGTATTAAAATTTTTCTGGTGATGAAGCCCTGATAATTGTATGATTTGTCAGGATTCCCAATCTCGTGGAATGCAGCTTTGTCTGTCATGGAAATCCTACATTTCTCATAAACTCCCCACAAAGTTTGAGAAGTCGGAACTTTCGAAATCTGTCAATCAAATCATGACTGGTTGTGATATTTTACCACGGTTGCCGACGGTTACCACCAGGCTGAGAAAACACTGCCTCAAGTGGAGGGATGTAGAAAATGGTGTCTGTCCGGATGACACGATCACTGTAGAAGAAACAATAGGTTTGTGTGTTGGTGTGCAACATATTTGAGAAACAAATTTATTAAAACAACATCAGTAGATGTAGTGCAGTATCTCAGAACTAAAAAAATCATTTTCAACATTAACTCACAGCAGTGATACGTCTCCATACATAAATTGCTTGATTGTCTTTGCGTAGGGATGTTCCAATATATATATCAAATGTCAACTTTAATATTTATTTTTATAATGTAATCTATGAACAAATGGCCTTTAACCCTTTAACTGCCGGCTGTTTTTTTGGTCATTTTTCGGCTAAGTTGCCTTAGGTTAGAAGCTTCTGTACAAAAAACTTTTGAAGTAAGCATAATATGATCAACAGAAAAGTTGTTCAGTAATAAATTTTCTTTTGTTTTACATTAGTATAATTTTGATGACGTCATGTATTGTGCAATGACGTCATGTGTTTCTATCTAGATCAACAAAAACTATCTTTTTTTCTCATTTACAAACAAAACAGTATGTAGCAAAGTTATTTATGATTATCTTTGGACCATTTTTGTACTACTCTTTTTGTGATGACCTCACAACTTGACTGATGACGTCGTAATACGCAAATCAATTATTTTTTTTTACTCTTGCCCAATGAAACACAAAAACATAGCCACAGGAAAACAAAACTGATGCAAAACATCTTCAAAAAGGTTCTTCATTGCTAGAACTACTTGAAAATGAAGGACAACTGCTTCCAGAATCACTATCAGCCAACAAAAGGGCAGTTTCTTCAACAGAATATCTGTTTTTACCCTCCATAAGCTCAAAAAATGGCCTAATCCAAAATGTACAAGCGAAAAACGAATGGATTGTTTTCAAACTAATCAAGCGAACCATGACGACACTAGTTGAAAACTAATCGGGGACTAAAACAGTAATTAAAACTAATTAAAACAACCAAAACCACACATAATATTTATACGTTTTTTAAAACTTAAATAACTAAAAAAATTTAAATGCAAACCTATATATCATCTTATATTGGTAAACGCAGAAATTATTCAGCTCTCCAGCGCCATCTCACTGATCAAAATCGGCCGTATACTTTTCCACTTATGCAATTTTCGGCGCTGTCGACTTGAGTCGACAACGGCAGTTAAAGGGTTAAGGTTAACATTCCTGGTCGTATTGTAATACCGTCAACATTCATCTACTATTGCAAATATATTACAAATTAATTTATTAACTATAATTTGTTTTATTTTGGAATGATGTCACCACAGGTGATGTCATCGACAACTTCATCCAACTACGATCTCTGGAGCCCCCAACTCCCCCCTCTAGTGACAAGGATAGCCGAGAGAAAAGACTATCAGAAGCGAAGCACATCCAAGCTCGGAAGAGAAAATCTTTGTCGGAGATTTTTAAGCTGCTCACTGCATTAGGTGGGCACTTTTAGAATGGGATGTCTATTTTGTTCTGATGTGACAATAAAGGTTGTTGTGTCATGCGTTATAACGAATATATATTTAGCCTATAGCAGAGCTACCGCTGCGTTTGCATTGCGTTGTATGTTAAGTAAAACTTTATATTACAAATTTTATTTGACCAATTTAATTTTACTATACTGTGGCAATATTCTTTAAGTACCTTGCAACACATATGTGTAACAAGGTCAAGTATGAATATTGAACCCAGTCCCCACTAATCATTACCTTTCCTTCTATTCTAAATGTCGTAACTGATCTGTCATAGCACTTGTCGTTTTGCAATAGTTTTGTCATTTTATCTTATCTGTCATTTTCCCAGGTCTGTCATACAGGAAAGGATTGGTCTACACAAAGAAACTAACATCAAGCGGCATTATGCACTCTCCGTCATCACCTAGTGTTGAAAGTGTTGGAGTACTGCGCGAGGCCCTCGTCAGCAGTGAGAAATATTTCCACAAGATGGTGTCCCGTTGGTCTATGCTTAACGCAGCGATGCAGTCTCCTAATAAGGTAAACTGTTATTATAATCTTTGTTCATTTTTCACTTGGAAAGAGTAAGCAAATACATGTCGATAAGGCCAACTTTAAACGCATTTTTAGAGGATATCATTAAATAACTCTTTCTATCCAGTTGCTGGTACTATTTCAATGGACACTAGTCATTTTGTTTTATCGATTTTAGGAAGTAGGAATTTGGAATCTGGACCGAATGCGTGGATTGACCAATCACGTGCTTCAATTAGCCGTAGATCAACGGCGAATGTTGTCTACTGTTGGCGAAGTTGATGCTTTGTTGAACAGCGTTGAAATGTCAATCAATAAATTCATCAACGGTAACTTATTTTTTAACTATTACTTGTTAATGTTAATGCAGTAAGTAAACTTGTTAATGTTAATGCAGTAAGTAAACCAGTTACTATCAATATAACAATTTGTCCTGCTTATTATTGTAAAAGCAACCAAAGTGAAATTTTCATGTATATACGAATATCACTATTTTAATGGAGCAATGGATGTGTCATTTATATGTTGGTAACAGAAAAAATCAAGTTGATATATTTATTCACGGTTACTAAATGATAACTTGCAACTATGAATATGACCCAGTTGCCTAAGTTTTGCAGTGTGTGGTATATTATTGAGACATCGCTACCGTATTAGTCAACCAACTAATCCATGGAGTTAAGGCGATTTGCATTTATTGTTTCAACACAACTGATTAGCCAGTGATCAATTTGATCCTACATTTTCATCTAAAAAGTATTGCACCAACCCATTAAACTATGCGAATATTCATTTGCGTATCATTTTAAGTTTAGATATATCTTTATCTACCCATTCCCATATTAAAAACCCTTACCATTTTTCTGTAATCCAAGCACAGTCCTATAACCTAAGATGCTGCTTTATTCATTATTTACAGAGCAAGGAACACTTCCAGTGCAAAAGGAATCTTTTGAGAATTTTCTCAACATATTTTCAACAGCAAAACAATGGATAGATGCCCTGAACAAATTCAAAGTTTTACTTAACTGCTGTCCCAAAGGTAATTTAATTTTTTTTCTTGTGAAAGAAACAATATTAACAAAGTATTTTTTTGGATTTGTTTCCCTTTTTTGTGGCTTGCGGAAAAATATATTTTATAACTATTGTATGTTGCCTAATTAATAGTGATATCAAACTGGAGATGATTTGTCTGAAATTGATATATGTTAATACATAGAACTACTAGGTTCCAGATTATATACTCACCAGCCGATATTGTATGGATAAAACTTTTCTTCTGTACTTGTTATAAAAATTTCTGTTTTAATTTTTCGAAGTTAAAATATAATTTTCATTATTTCAACATGCAGGACAAGAAGCAACCACCCAATCCTGCGACTCTGGGTCAAAGGTCGATGTTTTACATGGTGATACAAAATGGCTGCTCGCCATGGAGATAGTTGATAGTGAGCTGCAGCGAATCGAAGATCTGAAATCAAAAATGGACAAGGACCTTGGGAATTTTTCAAGCACAAACTGCAGGAAAATTAAAGCAGGTATTCATGTGCTTTTATTTCTACAATATTTGGATCTGTTCTATTAGAATAGGTTGGTATTTTTTTCCAAAAAATGAGAAAACACATGTGGTGTTAATCACACACGCAATCGTCAGAACACCTCATTACCAATGTGAGTTATCAAAGCGATGGCATTGTGCAGAGTTTAGATATTCTATTTAATTATATATATTTAGTGTAACCATTTTCTTTTAAAGAACACTCTTACATAAATCTGTTTTCATTCCAGGTTGCTTTATAACAAAGTCAAGTGTTGAACTTTCAACTTTGTCCCTGGAATCTCTCGACCAATCATCATCCAGTGTTTTCAAGAATCTTTCTTCAGTTTTCGACCCACCATCTTCCATAGAAACATCATTAACAAAGCCGTTAAACGAACTCTTACACTCCCCTTTACTGGTGGATATCATACAAGGCAGAAACGCTGTGCTTTCATTAAAGAGTCAACTTGTGTCCGGTATGCATAAACACTTTGTAGTAAAGAGGAATATAAGAAAAAAATAAATTTAAAATTGTGCCTGATATTAACCATTTAAAACATTTTTAGGTTCTTCTGAGTTAATACTTTTTAGATATTTAAATAAACATGTTTTGTCAACCTTCGTATTTTTGGAAATTATTAAATAAATTTGTTTGGACTTGTTTAAACAGGTTCTAGGAGTGAGCTAAATTCTAGTAACAAAGAAGAATTGCTTCTGCATCTTGAATCTTTTGTGTCAAGTGTTTTAATGGTCGTCCAAAATCTTACGAAATCTCAAACCCTTGTTCCTGAAACAAAGGTGAAGATTTTGTGTGTTTTCCTAATTCATGTGGTAACTCTTTCAGCCCTACTGTGGAAATGTGGTCATAATTTGATCTTTACCCTTACTCACTACCTTTTCAGTGACATAAAATATTTATGATTTGACCCTTTAAATGGGTAAAATCAGTAGCCTAATGGTATAGACAATTGTCAGCTTACTTTAAGCTCATTGTCAAATTAAAACTATTGCACCAGTTTCTAGGGGAAAGCACTTAACAGACATTGTCGCATTCTAGTGGATTTCTGGCAACTAAACTGTGCTCTCAAAAGTGAAACTTTTTCCTTGTTTTTTCATATTATATTAATGAGTTTTAGCGTCCCTGGTTTTATCACCTTTTTTTGATTCTTTTCCAATTATGTTAAAAAAGGGTATCTTTTTTCAATAATTGAAGAGACAAATAAAACCATTCTAAAAAAACTAGTAAAGTGTAAACTAAGCAAAATTTATTATTTCAAAGGACGAAACAGAAGAACTAAAGGAAAACCTACTGGTTGAGCACATCCACACGAAATGTGAAAACAATTTCAAAACTATGAAACCTGTGGAAATAATGGAATCGTTACTTCGAGTTATTGATTCTGTTACCCAGACTGGGGGAACAAGTGATAAAGCAACGCAAGAGGTGCTTTATATCAAATTTTTGCGCTCATTTAAAATTTGCTAAATTATACAGATGCATATATGAACTCAACGATACAAAAACTAATTTAACTATTGCAGTGCAGTATAGAAACTTATTGCGATGTTCGAGCATTTTGTTGTAACCTGGTTAAACATGAGATTTCCTGACGCCTACTGTCGGGGTGACTGAGCTAGTGCTATTTGTTATTTATTCAATATTACATTTTTATTGCAATTTATACAAATATACTGCTAGGACCCGGGGCTATACCTCCTTATGCGGAAAGGGTGTAAACCCTCTCTATCATTGCAATCCTCTACCATACCTTGCAGTCGAACCTAAAGTCTCTGATATGACTGCTGGATTAGATAATCAAATAACTAAAGCAATTTTAAGTTCTAAATGAGGGTTTACTAGATATTTGGAAGAATCTATATGAATTCACTATATTGATGCAAGTACCTCAGGCTATATCTATACGTCCATAATGCTGGCATGGACCCACTTCTACTATTGCAATGTATAATGTGGTCAGGCTTGCAATCGAATTTAAAAAAATATCTGATATGATTGATGTGTGACACGAATAAAGAGCAATTTCTTTTTCTTAATTCTTTTCTTCGACTCCAGGTTCTACAATTCACTATGACCTCTCTAAAATCAGTCATGCATGAATACCACGAGACATTAGGTCAAATCCACCACACAATGGCTATAAACCACCGAGTCTTCTGCAAAATGAACTGTGTTTTGATGACAATATTCTCTGAAGTGGCCACAAAAGGCTTTTGTCCTCCCACCGAATTTGAAGAAGAGCTGTCAGGTATGTGAAAAACCTGTGCAATTTTTGTGTGGAAATAGCCTTGTTATAAAAACTAGACTGTGTGAACTACAATCACAGCTTCTGATAAGTTTCTTTACTCTTATTATTTAATGAACTTTTGTTTTCTGTACAAATAAATTTATATGTGGTTGATGTGAGACTTACTGTTTTCACAGATTTCTCAATAAAAGCGATTTCAGAACATTTTCTTGTATGTTTAGGATTTCTGATATTGATATTCATTTCTTAGATAAATTTTTCCATAGAAAAATAGGTCATATAATATGTGTTTTATATATATTAAATAATACATATAAAGCAAGCATACCTGGTTAGCTTGTTACAAATTATTAATAATATTATGAATTCCATGATCTGATACACTTAAAGCCCCTCTCAGGATTTAGATTTCATTAACAAAGACCTAAACCTCATGGTCTGTTGTTTATTGTACAACTTTATTTGATGCTCAGATAATTTAAAATAAGTTTGTTTCTCTTCCTTTTTCATCCCAGAGGATAAAGGTGAATTCAAGGAAGCGGAAGATGCAGGGATGGGGGAGGGTCAGGGATCGAAAGATGTCAGCGACCAAATTGAAACTGAGGACCAGGTGATGTTTGCAATTTATTGAGCGTCATGAAAGTATTCTGTCTGTAAATCTATTCAATTTAAAAAAGTTAAAAAAAAAATTGCTACACAGAAATTTTACAAATTGAAAAGTCAACATAGAAGTTTCTAAAATTAAACAAGTTTTACATTAAAGTTTTAAGAAACTTGAAATTATTTAAAAAAGTTCTCAATTTAGTAATCTCCTCCACAGGTTGAAGATGCTCCAGGAGAGAAGAAAGATGAAGATCAAGATGAGGATGTTGCTCCAGAGGACGAGGCCATCGAGATGTCGAATGATGTCGATGGGAAGATGCAAGATGGAGGAGATAAAGAGGAGAGTGATCAAGAAGAGGAGGTGAAGAATTTTTTAACTAAATGTTTGATAACTGATTCTATATGTTTGATTGTATATGCAAAGGGATTGGCTTCTGGCTGGTTTTGAACCCACAAGCTTTTGACTAACTTTCCATTGCTTTACAATATAATTAAATAAATTTACCTGGCTAAGAACATCCATTAAGTGTGTCTAGCAAACCAAAGTTGTAATGCAAATGGCATTGGTAGGGAATTAATATAAAATTAGTCTGGAATGCCCAGCTTGGGTAAATCTCTTCTATGCTTCCATGCAATCCAATGAACCATCGGAATGTGCTGGATTTTTTACCATGTAAATCATCCCTTTTTACCCGCTAACCAGATGGAGGACATTGATAAGCAGATGGGTGATCTTGGTGATGAGGAGGGTGATAAATTGGATGAGCGGATGTGGGGATCAGATGATGAGGATCAGGAGGAGGAGAATGGAGGAGCAGAGGAGAACGGACCAGGAATGGATGCGGTGAGTCATTCCTTTCAGTAAGGAATATTGGTTGTTGAAATATAAAACTGTTATATTGGAATAAAAAGAAGGAACTAATTCTAAACCTGTGATGATGACCACATGGGTATATAGGATATTTGTGTTTTAACCCTGTGAATAAAAAAAATCACAGGGGGCAATCGTCAGAATACCTCGCTAACACAACCGACTAGCTAAAGACCCATTTCGATGCTGCAACCTTTGCTGAAAAATGACACACTAACCTATCAAACTATTCGGCCGGATATGTTTTTGTCTGTGTTATTTTGAGCAAAAATCAGGAAGCCTGAAAAATAAATTATATATTAATGAGACTTTAGAAAAATATTCATTCAATCTTCAATCATTAAGCTGTAATAAGCAGTAACTATAGGTTAGACGTACCTAACCTGTTTTTTGTTTAATAATATTTTTTTTTCATAGAAACTCAATGGTTTAATCCAGATGTATTTTTCTATATTGACAACAAAAATGGGAACAAGGTGTTTTATTGCTCGATTTTTAAATGCGAAATTCAAAAATGTTCATACGTATTTATTAACATGAGCAAATTCACGCTTTTTTACAGGACATTATAACTATAGTCTCATTATAACTTCTACAATTTTACCTACACACTAAAAGAGCACGGTGAACCGTGTGCCACATGTTATGAATTTCATTTGAGGCATTAAAATGATAACCCAACGCCACAACCCAATTATTTGGCACTAAAGAGTTACGTAATTATTGCAATCCGTTTTAATCGACCACACCAAGACAACAATAAAGGAGCAGATTAATATCACCCCGATTATCACCCCTACTATCACCCCAGCTTGCGGGACCTCTTTCATCATAGGGGGTGTGCAGTTTGTAATATTGTTGCTCTGTAGAAAATGAAAGAAGTTGTGTTAGAAAGTCTCACCAAAACCAAAGATCATTACTGTTGGCTTTAAAAGCAGCCCATTACTAATGTTAGAAAATTCAATGAGATATTCATATTAATAGGACAAACAGAAATTTTATAGTCTGATTACCTCATGCCAAAATTTCCATTAAGTTTGTTACCCAAAAATACAGCCAAATTAACTACAAGCTGGTTAAAATCTTATCACTTTTGAAATTACAGTCTGGTGTGCTACCACTGAACCAATATATAGAAATGGACCAGATAGGATTGCTGAATTATGGGTACTGGATATGCAGTATATATTATTATGTTTTAATCTCTAAATACCTGCACGACATCCTCTACGAGTTGACCATTCAGCAACTCTGGTGTTGAACATGTGATTTGTGGAAGGTCGTTGACCTCTAGTGGTCGAGCTTTCAAATCGTTGTATA
>CH002044.1:1695376-1707788 GCA_000149265.1 Ciona savignyi | reverse complement strand
TGTATACATTCTTTCACAAACTCAAATAACTAAAAAATTTCAAATGCAAACCTATATATCATCTTATATTGCAAACGCAGAAATTATTCAGCTCTCCAGCGCCATCTCACTGATCAAAATCGGTCTTATACTTTTCTACTTATGTAATTTTCGGCAGTTAAAGGGTTAAGTTGGGATAGGTTGCTCTTTAACCTGAAAAAAGATAATAGTCAAACTAATTTTTCGGTTTTAAAACATCTTGTGTAAATTCAATGAAATAAGCCCACATTCTCAAAGTATTTTAAACTAAATTGGCCACTGCGCAAAAACTGGCAACATCAGGATTTGAGCCAGAAACCCATGTTGTGGCACCACTTGCTTTGTTTAGCTTTATGCTAGGTCCCTTGGCTACATATATTCAGTACCTAAAATAAAAAATAAAATCTTTTCCTCTCCCTAAATTAAATAAATCTGGTTAATTTTATTTTTAAAAAGGTAATAAATTAAGTATCCATCCATATTCCTGCATATTGAGGTTATGACTTTGTTTGTTTGTGCAGGGACGATTGCCATGAAAACGAGCCACATGAGCCACCAGAAGCTATGGAAATACCGGATAATCTAAAACTTGATGACGATGATGATGGTAGTGGAGATGAAGGTAACAGTTTGTTTCAAAATATCTTTTGGCAACCATGTACATACATTGTTGTATTCTGCTGGTTCCTGTCAAATCTCCTGTATTGGGGACAATAAAAATATCTATTCTCTTTTATCATGGGTATATCAAAATGTTATTTATGTTTTATTTCAGCGACAGGATGATAAAGTTGGTTTATCATGAGTAATCGAATCGATTTTTTTAAAACTCATTAACACACTGGGTCAAGTACCTTTTCAAGGCACAGCCGGTTAACTGGCATAAAGTTGTTGTCTTTCTGATTACAGCCAAACGACAATAATATAATATTTTTACTTAATTTAAAAAAACTATAACAGTATGTTGTGTTCCTTTTATTTTTTCTGAACTATATAAATCTTGTTTGGAAGAATAACTCCCTGCAATAGTATTGCCCTTGGTACTTGAGCGAAGACTTTTAGTTGTCATGTTGGATAGTGAACTCGGATTCTTCTTTTTCTCATGATCACCCCCAGGTGGATGGATTTTTAACATAGAAATAAAATAACAGGAGGGGAGAATGAAAATGAACCAAACAAAGACGAGTTGCAACTTCCTGAAACCATGGAATCCAATGATGATGTCACAAAAGAAGACGATGATGTCACAAAAGAAGACGATGATGTCACAAAAGAGCAAGATGAAACAAGTCCCGATGATGACATTACAAATGAAACTGATGACATCACAAATGATAAAGATGACATCACAAAGGATAATGATGACACATATGACGAAAATAACACAGATGATATGGAAACAACTGGTAAAAAAGCATTTTAATAATACCTATAAATATTTTTTAATCCCAAACTATAAAAAGAGCTACTTACTAACAAGTGGAAGCAAACTACATTTTCTACTTCATTCTCATGTGATACTAATAGTTTTACCGTAGGTTGGGAGATTTCATACTTATGATTTATTTTCTTCCTAGAAACCAATGCTTCTCAGGAGGAGGACAAAGATGAACAAAATGCTGACGCTGAAGACAAGATGGAAGAACCACAGCCTGAACCTAGCAAAGTACATTTTAAAATGTTGATAAAGAGTGTTATCTATGAGAAATATTTGGCGGGGAATATCTGTGATAAATTGTACAACATAAAATTTCCTCACGGCTAATGAAGCAATAACTGTGTGAAATAATCTCTTAATATAGATTCCTTCACCGATTTATCGTACCATGGATGGGTTGAAAGCTTTAAAATTTGTCAGATGACAGTTTCTCAGAATAGAATAGGATTCTCATTTTTATTGTTTGTGTTTGTGGAGGGATGACAATTTGTAACATCGTCAGTATTCTCATTACCAGTCTATCATCAGTGAACTTCCTAATGGTAGTTGGGATCAGTGGAGCTATTGCAGTGTGTTTGATGCACCAAAACACTTGTCAGTTTGTGAGCAATATTTTTTAGTTTCTCACATATTAAGTATTCTAAATTACACACAATTTAAATTGTTATTAAGAAGCCATAATTAAAATTTCTCTCCATAACCCCTTGCATCACACTCTTAATCTTGTAATGCATTGTTTTGATTTTTTTCAACGCACTAAATGCAACACATTGTTTTTTTATCATTTGTGTCAAAAAACAGAGCCACAAAGGTTTTGTCTGCAATGACAAAGAATGTCGAATTCTTTTATAGGATGAACACACCCAGGGAAATCAACAACCAGTGGATGAAGAACAACCACCAAATGATGAAATGACTGAAAAAATTTCACGGTTTGTGATAATTAACGCTTTTCGTAATAAAAGTATAACTTCACTTCTATTATAATGACTGTCGTTTTCACCCACCAGAATAAATGTAAATGGCCAATCTTTAGCTAATAATTTCGAGTTTCTAAGTGAACAGTGTATGTCTGTTTTAATATGAATTTTGTTTTTCCTTACCGACCGTTTTTTTTTCTTTCTCAGCTTTGATTTATGTAATTTAGAATTTTTGGTTATGAATTGTATTTTAAGGCAGCAAAAACACATTTGACCAATTTGATTATTGACATAAATGAGCGGAATAAGAAAACATCAAACCAAAACCAGGATGATTGTAATAATTATAATGGGGCTTGTGTTCCCCTTTTCCCTACAGTAGTTGGGGTGCTTTGTCTTAGTAATCCGACTTTTACAACAGAAAAGAGTCGGAAGCAATGACCAGCGATGCAGTTCAGAGTGAAATGGCTTCAGAGAAAATTCCGGAAGTTTCCAAAGAAGAAGGTCAGCATGTGTTGAATATGTTATTACTATAAATATTTCATTTTAATGGATCCATTCTACTACAAATGTTCTAAAATGTTCTAGGCCCTAGAGACCAAGCACCAAATGGGCATAATCTCGGTCTTTACTCCCTAGAGATTATGCCCATTCTGTGCTTGGTTTTATTTTCATTCTGACCAATTTTTGTGTGGGCATGTTAATGGGCAAGCAATTTAATGGTGTTGCCCCAAACCAGTAGATTTAAAGGGATCGACCGCAAACTGAAGTTGTATCAAACATACATTACATTGCAATGATTGTTGTCCTGATGTTCGGCACTAGCCGTATAGTTTCATATTCGTAATATGTGGCCCGAGTATCTGGCAACGATAAGTTTTGCAAAATTCTGGTATTCATGATCAGCTGACTTCGTACACTTTTTTGTTTCAATTTTTATTTTGATCTCTATGGTCCGCAAAGATAAAAACTGCAGTCAAATCTCATTACTAGGCTACCCATGATGACTAAATAATCAGAGGTAACAACATGATATAGTAATAAATGTTTGTAAAACAGACAGATAATGACTGCACTGTGATGTAAAAGTGCCATAGTAAGAAGAGTAAAATAGTATTGAGGGGACATAGACACAAGATTTGACTGAACACTTTTATTAAAACTCCATCTCTTATTGTACATTTATTGTGTTATTGTGTTACTTTCAAGATTTAATTACTTTTTTGCTAGACACTGGTTTCAAAATACTTGTGTTTCAGGAAAGGAAGAAGAAAACACCGGAACCGCCCCATCGAACGATACGAGTGGTCAAGATTCATCCACTATGACATCACAACGGGAGGCAATGGATGTTGATAATGAGGATATGACATCACAATCACACGAAGCCGGAAAAAGTGATGTGAAACGAAGCTTGGCCGAGGACAAGGTGAATTATTTTATGAAATGTAGAAATGCAGTTTGTCGAAACTCATTCAAAAAACTTAATTTGTAGACAATTAAACAATGCCAGTTTTAACCCATACTACCGAACACCCACGAAATGGGGTTTTGCCACGAGAACAATGGTAAAGGTGCGTTCTGCTACTTTTGTTCAACTGCAGCTGATGTTTTTGGTAACATATTTTTGGTTTTCTAAGGCCAAAATCTACATAATTTATAAAGGGTAATTTTGCTAGAAAAATTTATAATATTGATTTTTGTTTTATTCAGAATTCAACTGCAAAACGACTCCGGACACTAGATGATGAACTTGAGCAACACAAGGACAAGGGTGAAGGTGGCAAGGAATCGGATATTTATCAGCATATTGAGGATGACGATACAAAGTATGCTATTTCTATTTTGGGTTACGAGAAAACGCAGGTGGATTACAAAAGGGATCATCAGATTTCCTTGTGATTGCCATCTAGTTGATGAAGCTATTGCAATGTTTGTTTATTACAAAAACAGCTGTAATTTTTGTTAAACATATTCTTTCACTGGGTTGAGACCACAACCTCTAAAAGGCTTATATTAGCTAACAGCTTGTTTCAATCCCACTACCTTTTGGTTGATTAACCAATCATTTTCGATATTTGACTATAACAAAATTGGCCATTTTGTTCTATGGTCAAGGAATACAGTTTTATCCCCAGCATAACTATTCACACGAGTTTGTTGTACGCCTTAAAGTTTCTAAAATTTTCCCGTCCAAACCAGTTACGACCAGTTGGCACTTGATGCTGCTAATGAGGAACAAATGGAGAAACTGCACAAGGATGATAACAATGACCATGATGAGGCAGACAATAGTGATGATGATGTCACAAAGGTATTACAATAATATGACGAAACCAAAAAATATTTTTGGTTAATTCCCAAGTATGGGATAGATATTAAATATGTATATAGTGGGTAAAGGATAAGATGTGTTCTAAACTTTTTAAAACCGAATCCGGGTAAATATATAAAATAGGTACCAGCCCCAACCTCTTGCCATCACTATGAGACCGGGGTAAGAATCCAATGCTACCTTAATTATATATAACCTGGTGAACTACAATTAAAAAAATGGCTAATTCCAGCACACAGTGATGCTTTCAGCATTTACATATTTGGCATTATTTATAGAATAATTACCAGTAATCACTGCTTGTGAAACTTCAAGATATGAATCCTGATTGCCCATCCAGCATGATAGTGATGCCAATTCTACCAGCTCAGATTTTATAAGTTTTTATTATTTTCTTGCAGGAAAAACTTGCCGAAGAGAAAAAAGTCTCGGACTTGGTTACCATGGCAACAGAGGAAAACGATCATACACAACGGGAGAAACCCACAGATGGAGTACCTAAGATGGAAAGTGTGAGTTGAGTTTTATCCATTTTATCCCGAAAGGATAATAACTACAGAAAAATGATGAGTTACAAATTTAAATTTAAGCTATGTCACCTATAAACCTAAGCCAAATAACAATAAAATTGTTGTATAGTTTCCCAAAATAGAGTTGTCGGGGAAATTTACATACTTTTATATTTTTTTTTTCTGCAAACGTCCCATTGACTGTAATTTATATTATTATGTATATCTCAATGTCCAGGCACAAGATGGCGATATGGAGACAGAAAATTTTGATGAAAACCTGAAAACTTTAAACAAGAATGAGGAGGAAATGTTGGAAGAGAGGGAATTCCCCAAATCATCCATACACTCCACTGGTAATGTCTTAAGTTTGTTTTGCTAAGTTTGATTTTGTTAATGCACAAAATTATAATTGCCTTTATGAGAGATAAAACATAAACCGTTTTTATTTTTTATCTGTTTTTATAATTGTATTGTAACTCTTTGTAAAATTATAAAAAAAAGTGCAACACCACGTATCCTTATTTTTTTTTTTTATTTGTCCCCCAGGATTATGATTGGTCACCAACTGGAAACTTCGATTTGATGAGTCATGATGACGTTGTGAAGCTACGTCAGGCAATGGAACATGACCTGACATCTGTCAATCAAAGTGATGTATGTTCTTTTAAACATTAATGTAAATGTATAGATATATTTTCATATATATTAAATAACGACTCAGTAATCAGTACATTCTAAAAGATTAGTTATTTCTGATCATTCAATTGTTCTGTCAAATACCCTACTATTCTATACAATTTGTAATCAATCGCTGAATTGACTATTTTTTTCGATTACAGCTTGTTTCTGCTGAGTCATTGTGGCAGCAATATCAAAGCCTTACTCAGCACCTTTCCCAACAACTGAGCGAACAGCTCCGCTTAGTGTTGGAACCGACGAAAGCAGCCAAGTTGAAAGGAGACTATAGAACAGGGAAGCGACTTAATATGAGAAAGGTGGGGCAGTTGTAAACCCTATGGGTTGCTGGTTAAATCACATCCTTTGTCCTTGAAGCCCAGTTCTTCTTTTTAACTGATTTTCGTAGATGATTTTTTTCTTCCAAGGCAATGTACATAGTCTCAGACATTAATCCTAGTTTGGTCTTTTATCTTTTTGAAAAAATCTTTTTCTATTTCGCGTCATTTTCCTGACAGGTGATCCCATACATAGCCAGTGGGTTCCGGAAGGACAAGATTTGGTTGCGTCGTTCGAAGCCCAGCAAACGTGAATACCAGATCATGGTTGCCATTGACGACTCCTCAAGCATGGCTGACAACCATACTAAGCAGGTGGGGATGGGTAGTCGGCAAAATAAGCTTTTTACATATTGCACTCTAATATATGATTGAATATGGTCATCATTTTATTTCTATCAATGGGTGTGGAAAATGCAAGAAAACTTTGAATCTCCGGTATTTGTAGGAAATCTTTGTTTCCCACAACAGATTTAGATAGCATTTGATATTTAAGTTTTATTCCCACTGAAATGGAAAACACGGAAGAATATTAGAATCAGATTGTCTATTCCTGACTTTCGAGTAGTGAAGCAATCGCAGTGTGCTGAATAAGTTTAAGATGGTTCTTCAGTTTTGTTAGAACCTGTATGTTGTATGACGGAAACTTTGTTTTTAACATTTGTTTCACATAAAACTTATTCAGTTCAAAGGATTATCAGTGAAACGCTTTTTATCAAGAGAATCCAAGTTTTAATCTCACAACCTTCTATCCACATTTCAAATGTACGAAAGCAATTTACCTTGTATTAAACTTGTAGTATTATCAGTATTTCTCCATTCATAGTAAAAGACTGGGTGCTTTGTAGCACAGTAATTCATCAGACAGAATTTGCATTATGTTGTAGAAGTTTTGGACATATCTAGTTTGCTTTTAACCCATTAATTTACAAAACCCTTTCTCTTTTTTCAGTTGGCATTTGAATCACTGTCGGTGGTGTCCACCGCACTATCGACCCTGGAAGCCGGCCAACTTGCTGTTTGCAACTTTGGCGACGAGACCAAGCTTCTACATAATTTCGACCGACCTTTCAATGACCAATCAGGAGCCTCGATATTACACGAGTGTAGCTTTGAACAGGAACAAACCAAAATAGCGAAGGTTGGAAAATATTTTAACAATTTTGGATGCTTTAATACAAGTTTGAGTTTAACCTGTAATATACTAAATTTCTTTTAAATTTTGATGTTATTTTTAATATTACTTTGGTTCTGAGGCTAACTTATCTTTTTTTTACATGGGCAATTGTCAGATCACCTTGCGCCTACTGTTGGGTTAATGTAGCTATTGCAGTGTGTTGTATAATTGAGACATGCCTTCAATTTGGTGGAACCCATTAATACACTGGTTTCAGGCAATGTCTGTTACGTGGCTTGCCCGAAGACACAACCGACTAAATTTTCGGCTAAGAGGCATCATACTACCACACCAACCGGTCGGACATGCTAATAAAGAAACAAAAAGTAATATAAAAACTAAAGTTTTAACGAAGATATTATGGTGTGTAGATTACTTTTAAGAATTTTATTTATTGCTTGCCTAATCCATTTCCCGGAGCTCAAAGCAATATATGTAATTTTTACTGGGCACACTAAAAAAGCAAGTCACTAGTTTCAAACCATAAACCTTCCGATTGTTGATAGCATTAACATAACTAAGTTTGATATAAAAATGAAAATGTATTTCCACACAACTTTCAGTTGCTGACCACGAGTGTGGGATATATGAAAGCTGCACGAAGTGGCTTCACCTCTTCTGCTGATCCAAGGCTGTCCCAACTTTTACTTATTATATCAGGTTAGAACATATATTGAAAAATATAAAATTGTCTTTTCACGCACTTGTAGTCTATAAAAATAGTAGTATAAGTAGTTTATTTCTTTTTTTTAGACGTGTTCTAACGACTGTCGTTTTGCCGTTTTTTCCCGTTTTCCAAATTTTTACCGATAGTCCCGCTTCGTGTTTTTATCGTGAAAGCAAAAAATAAACTAAACTAAACAGTACAAATATGTGTTTAAGGTGATGTAAATATTTGTTTTCACTACAGTTAATAATTAAATGTTTTCCATGTCTTTCTGTGTTTGTTAGTCGATTAGTTGGTTTGTTAGTATATATGTATTGAACTAATAGGAACGTTTGCTTAAGTGCCTTACCAATCACTTATTACAGTCTATCTATAACTCACAAGAGTCTTCCATGGCCTAGTTGATTTACACATGCCTTATATCTGCAGTATTTTTGTGAAATATATCGCATTGTGTTATGTGCATCAATTGCCTTAATTCTTCCTCAACTAATTAATTTAACAGTAGTTGGGTTAAATTTGACAGGGAATTTGGAAAATTACCATTTAATTTACTCTTTTCTTTGAATAGAAGATCTAGATATAAATCCCACAAACTTTCGAAATAATTATCAAATCCACTACTAAATTAAATAACAATGCAGTTGTAATCTAAAAATAGTATTCCAAATTTCTCATATAACCCAATTCCCACAGATGGAAGAGGTCTTTATATAGAAGGTCGGGAAAAAGTGAAAAACGCAATTCGTGCTGCAATCGATGCAAAAATATTTATAGCTTTTCTCATTTTGGACAACCCTAAAATGAAAGATTCAATTCTCGACATTAAAGTTCCAGTGTACAGTCAAGCTGGCAAGGTGAGTGTAAAAATTCAAAAGTGAGCTGTAACACTAGTTTCTTATTTGTTATTTCAGTATTTAGATACTAATGATGCCAACTTTAGTGAAATACCCTTATTTTAAATTAAACGAATTTGATCTGCAGTTTAAATTTATCATTTGTTGTATAAAAAAATTAACACAGAGCACTAGCTGTGGCATCATCACTAAAGAAGCATATGTTGGCTTGGGCATGGCGTTTAATAGACATTGCTTTGAAAGATCAAAATATTAACTGATAAAATCTACATAATTTTAAAGAACTGCACTGTCCACAAACTGTACACTTTCCCAGTCCAGGATAATAAACAGGGTTTTTCTGTATTTGAACCTAAACAACATACATATTTTTATATCTCTATTTGTTTTTCTCGTCTAACCACAGTATTTTCCATATTCAGTTAGCCGAGATCCGATCATACATGAGCGACTTTCCGTTCCCGTTTTATGTGATCATTCGGGATGTGAATGTCCTTCCAGAAACCCTGAGCGATGCTCTTAGACAATGGTTCGAAATTGTTACGAACGAGTGACACTTAAAAGTGGTGACCCCCAACCCCCGCGTTAAACTAAGCTTTATGAGGGAACAATGGCGGTTGTGATGTCATGTGGCGCAGTGTGGTGAAATACAAGATGATCGAGGATATTGCTGTTTTTACTAAACCTGTTATGTCTATGTGTTTACCACAATTTTAGTATAGTATATGCCCGTCACAGTAGTTACCAGTTCACAACAGTACAATGATCTGATATGATTTACATGTGTAAACTATAAAAGCAGCAGTAGCTGTGCCCATGGAACGAAAGTACCACAACCCCAATTATTAAACCTAAACCATGTATTTCAATTCCTGTTCACAGCCTAATATTCATGAAACGAATCAAAATCCTATTAATATGGGAATGAATATGAAATTATTTATTAAGACATTAGAAATGGCAACGCTCTCTGCATAGATAAACAAATTGCACAGTCTAATACGACCATAATCAGTAAATAGCAACAAAATATCGATGATATTGTGGCGGTGACGTGTCACCACATAAAATAATTTTGCTAAGCAATTATACGAAAACACAAAAATTAACGAAGGAAGTCAGTGTTTCCACATCATACAATTGACTAACATTAGTTAGTGTTACCCTGTATTAAGGTGAAAAACTAATTGAGGGATATAGGAAAACTTATAAATAAAATGGCCATTTGGAGGTTGCTTAGAATTGTGGTTGAGCTTAAGTGTGAAGGCGCAAGTGGGTTTTTCAACTTAAATGTACAGTTTTCCAGGTTCAACTTTTTCTCCCATAATTGTTAATGTATTAAAGCAATTTCCCTTGGGTTGCGAGGAGCTTTAGTACTGCAGAAGTTCTCACATATTTCCGGTTCAAGATAGGAACAAAGTCAGGGTAGAGGGTGGTGGCGTTGGGTGCAAATTCCAACATAAGTTGCCGGAACATAAATGGGAATCTGTGAAGAAATTAAAAAGATGATTGTCAAAGTTTTTGTGACTCATGCTCTGTTTGTAAACATGCAAGTATGCAGAAAACCAAAACATGAACTAAACATTTATATATGCAGTACTTTGTGATTGTGATTTTGTCAGTTGATTATTAATAAAAAATTATGTCCTATTACTTTACAGGTTTGTGAGAAAAGGGCCTGGTATAAATTGCTTGTAGTCTTTTTTTTTAATTGACAAGCTAAATAGAGAACTGTTGCGTTACACATTCTGGCCATATAATACAGTAAATCCGGTCAATATAAGAGATGATTAAAAAAAATTATTAACTTACTTATTACCACTGACATTACAGATAAACTTCCAATATCCTGGCCTCATGAATTGTGGTCCAAAGCATGCCTGGGGAATACATTAGTGTTGGGTCATGGTGACAGCATTTATAACTTTTCCTTTTTATTTAAAAAAAACAGCATTTGTAACAAACTTAAAAAAAAACATTTTTGTCCACAAAAACTAATTTATTTATTTAATGATGTTTAATCAATAGATATAACTAATACCATTATTATAAAATATAATATTCATTAGACCATTGTAATAGACACGTACTAATGGACTAATTTCTTTTGGCTTTAATGATTTTTAATTTATAAACCACAGATTTAAAACAAACTAAAATAACAAATGAACTTACACAGTGTAGTATGATGGATAGCATTGTTGCATAGATAAAGCAGTCGATGTTTGGAATATCTGGAAGGAAGCCACTCTTTACCAGTTTCACTGCTACTATCTGGAGGAGTGAAGTTATACAATTTTTTTATTAAACAGTTAGTCAGTCTCAAACTAAGTCTTTCAGCTATTTTAGGGATCATGTGAATTTCTTAAATTCAATATATTTCTTAAATTCAATAAAAAAATTATATTGATGGTAATGCATTGTAACCAGGGATGCATTTAACACCGGTAATCCTTCTAATGCTGAAGCTATTTGCAGTGTTGTATGATTGCTATTGGGGTGTTTATATGGTTACTGTTAAACACGGTTATTTTGTTCTTAGAAAAGTTTCCATACTTTTATTGTAAAAATTAAGAAATACAGCAATCTGTATTTTAGCAGACAAGTAAACTAAATACCATGTGATGAATACCAGCACAGTAAGAATATAAGTCAATTAAATCCACCAACCTCCAACAGTTTGAACAACACATATAACGCTATAGTTGGGCTCTTATAGAAGTAAAATGAACTCCCAGCAACAAAACCACTGGTGGCGCCAAAGAGCTGCGGCATATCCTTGTTAAATAGCCACCTCAACAAGCAATTGGTGATCTGGTGATTAACGCAAGGTTAGTTGGTTGGAAAGATACAGCGATAGCAGACCCCTTTTGTAAAACTAGTGTGGTCACACCTCACACATAGCTATTAGATTAGTTTTATATAACTATGTCATATTACCACAAAAGCAATACACATAAACATCATCCACAAAATCCATCTTAATAAAAGGTAGTGGCTATTAATAGAATTTTTATATTATTTGTTTATGAATAACATCTCAAAAGAATTCAAATCATATTACAGGATATTATATTTCTATTTCAAATTAGTCGAATATTCCAACACAATGATTCAGCATAATTTAAGAGGGTAGCAGTGAAACAATGACTACGCAACTTTTTTGTTGTTAATCTAGCCAGAAGGATATGAACATATTTTTTAACATAGCATTTTTAAAACAATAAATCTCATTTTTGAATAATATGTAAAATAGTATTTTTATGCTCTACGCTGCTGTTTTGAACACAACCACTTACTCGAAATAGAGAGGTGAACCCGCCTAAGAAAAGTGCCAGCGAGGAATTCTTTGAAAATTTCATCAAATGTCGAAACTTCTTCCTTCCTCTCAACACTTGAAGCAGATTCAAAATGATTTCGATGCCATAACCAAGCGCAAAGTTGGGTACTGCGCCCTGTATAGATTAGTCTTACT
>CH002044.1:1665516-1676013 GCA_000149265.1 Ciona savignyi | reverse complement strand
TGGATGCCCTTCACGCACTGATTGCCGCTGAAGTAAGAATTCTTCTATAGTTAATTTTGTTGGCCATTACAAGCATTTTTGTACAGAGCATGCATATACTTAGCTAGAAGGAAACATTTGGTTTTATTCTTTGTACACAATTATTTTTCCATTTTTTATATAAACTTCCTGCTGCCTGTGATGTTTTTGTTTTAAAAAAAAGTTTTTAAGTTTATTTTCGTGTTTTAAACTTATTGTTGGTTAAGTCTCTTGTGAAAGTTTGTTAATTGTTGTTATTACTTTTCACTTATTGCAAATTTCTCTGAAGCTGATTTTGCACAATTTTAGTATTGGACCTACTGTTGAACCGGTTTTCCTCTTTAGGTATATTTTTGTATTTGTACTGTCTGCATATGAGTTAGTGGTGCTAACCATTCATCCACTCAACTGTTTTTTAAGGTTTATTTTATTATTTCACCAGCCATGCTCCTCTCTAGTGCACCGAGTGACAGAAACAGTTCGACTTGGATTCTCGATTTTAAACAACGTTTTACGGTTGACTGATTTAGCTTCATCTGACCAAACCGAACCCAGCTATCTCCACCGTGTGTTAGCAGCGCCATCTGCTGGCCAGATTAATGTTATCTCTATTATCGCTGGATATTTGTACCATCGTCACACAGTCGTGCTACCCAGACTCTCTGTTGCCCTTCTAAGGAGAATTGCGTTGATAGCCCCGATGTCAATACATGGAAGTCTTGGACCGGACGTAGCAGCAATCAGGTACTGGTTGGTGGCATTTGTGATTGAAAATGAGCCTGAAACTAAAATATTTAATAATTTTATCAGCACCCTATACTGTTAGAAGGAGTTCATTATTAGAGAAAAGCTCAAGAAAATAAAGGAATAAAGTTACGACTATATGTATAAGATTACAGTTAGTTTCTCCGTCTTAGTGTGCAATTCCCTCTGTTAGTGTTACCAATTATCACCTGGCTCTCCTCCTCACATATTGTTGCTAAAATACCCTTTTATTTCCTTTCCGTGAATGTTTGTCCATACAAGCTGTTGTCATTTGTGACATTCCACTTGTTTATTTCCCATAACAGTTATCCAGCGATAACTATAGACAAACCCACCCATCAACATGTATATTCCAACTCAATCTCATTAATTAATATGCTGCAGTTTATGAATTTCCTTTTATTTTAGAGATATCTTATTGTGCCGCCTTCAAGCCAGGGCTGAGGATCATCTATTGAAGATCGGTATTCTAGAATTGTTGGTAGTCTCCGTGCAGACTCAACCGGGGCTGCTCGAACTTTTCCTTGACCTCGAACTTGTGGATAAAACAAAGCCGGAAAAGGTGATTTGTGGTTGTTAAGTCAAATATATTTAGTTATAATAAATATTGATGTAAAGTGTTATGGATATGCATATATCTATATTCATAATGGTTATCTGATCAGATAATATTAAGTTAAACATTTCTTGTTGGATGTGTTAGTTCACCATTATTTTCCACTAATATTTCAAAAAATCCAAATCTATTCAAAGTGACATATTGTTTTGTACTGAATAGCAGCAGAAAGTATCATACAATAGTAGAGTTACAGGTTTTTCATAAGCTTTTAACAGAAACGGATTTTTATCCAAGTTACTCACAAATTGTTCATCAGTTCGTGATTTTTTATTGGTTAACTGACAGCAAATCACTGTTTACCCATTACCTGATGCAAAGCTGTAGGGATGATAAAATCAACTGTCGACCAGTGCATTGTAGTGAATGCATCAAATGTCATTGTAAAAAATATCAAAAAGGCAACCACATGTAACACGATTGTAACTGGGTCCATTGTAACAATTTTACAGGGGTTTTCTATACCCATCAGCCTTTATTAATTTATCAAGCATTGTTTAATTTAGAAAATAATTCTTTCAATTTTTATTACAAGTGCAAAATTAAAACTTTTTATGTATATCGCTAGGAATATTTTAACCACCGTAACTATTAGGTTCTTTTTGTCTGGCGCTCTTTAAAGGCTAAGTTATTGGTTTAAACTTTCTGGCTTGGTTGCAAAATGGTGGTTAAACTGTTCTATACAAGGACTGATATCGATAAAATGATTTATTTTATTGGAATTCCTTGGTGTTTGAATGCCTTGTACCAATAACTGCCGGGCAGTTATGACTACCTTAGATGCTGTGGTCACACTTGTGCTGCACAACTGTACACTAGAGGATCTTTGTACCTTTGTCGTAATTCCCTTTTTGAATTTTTTATAAATATAGTTAATTAAATCTAATAACTAATGTTTTGATTTGGAGTTGTTTTGAGAGTAATGGATAGTGTGTTGCGCGATTCGAGCCAGTTGGTAAAATAATTTGCAGCTAATGTAGTCGCGCATTAATAGTATGGTTAGAACCTAAAACAACTGATAGATTTTAATCTTGAGGTGTCATTTATTAATCACCGCATATACATCTTGTGATGTGTTCTCTGCAACCTCACTGTACATGATTGAGCTCTGTGGTCCCACTTCTGCTGCACAACTGTACTCTGGAGTTTCTTTGTAATTATCGTTGCAATTCCTACTGTTTTGATATTTGTTTCTTTCAGGATATTGAGAAGTACCGTACAACACATTTTCTTGTATTGCCGCTTCATCATCTGCAAAGATTAATATTCTTAATATTTATGTTTATATATCGCCAAAATTGCAGATACACCATAACTTTCTTAAAAACATACATTATACATATGTAGGTTTTGATTTTTACAATACTTTGGGGCCTAAATTTAATTTAAATTTTTACAATAATATTACCTTGTTCTCTATTTGCATTCATGTTATGGCTGCTTTCCCGAATTTTTTTCCTTCTACACCGAAAAACAACACATAATTATTCTGCTTGTTTTGTTTATAAAACAGACATCCACACCACCTACCTGTAGTAGATAACAAAGACTAACCCACATATTATGCAGACTGTTATTCCAACAGCAATCAAAACATACTGGGTTGTGTATCCTATAAAAAAGAGATGTTGTGGTTAAAATATGGTCTATAAGCTGAAAAGTTGTTGAATTGAAACCAGTATCTAACTACTTAGTTTTATTTGGTAAAATAATTTGCCGTTGTTACCAAAATGAAGGCACTTAAAGATTTGATCTTTTTATAGACATTGTAGTAAAATTTGTAACTAAATTTGTTGTACAGCATACAAGAAATCCAAGATTGAACATCTGTCTGATGATTGTCTTTGTCATATTGTTCACTGATTTGATAACCACAAAAATCATCCGTAAATATCCTGTGCTATTGTATTAGTGATATTGCTGGTATTAAATGCGAATTTAAATTATAGGTTATTTAGCTTGAAAAAGTTGCTTACTACATATTTTGGAAAATTAATATATTTGTGGTGGGATATTTCAACTATATCAATTTATCATTGCTGATTGTACCATTGATAATGATATAACTAAGAATCATGTTTGTTATGACTTAAACATACTTGTAATGAACATTAACTTTAACATGATATGATGACAGTTTAATGCACTTTATACTCCTGGAAAAACAATAAGTTTATGACGTTATGACTGTTTGAAGAACTAAATCTCGAGTTGACAAAAATTCCTGAATCTTAATTTTTGAGCAAATATCCATGTTCCCTCACCAGCTTTTTGGCTTGTAATTTGGTTATGTGTTGTTGTTCCACTTGGAGATGTTGATATTTGTTGAGTTGTTTGCTCACTTAGCAGTGTTGTGGTTGGTACTGTTGTGATCCCTAAAAACAGTTGCAGTAATGGGTACCATGCAAAAATTTTAACCAACAAATAAAAATATGTTTTAGAGTAAAGTTGAAAGTCGCAGTATGCATGCATATAATACTTACGTTGACAAGTGTACCTATGTGTACTTGTACATGCAACAATTTTCCATCTTAAAGCTGAATGCCAACCTCCATCCCACCCCATAGTAACACATAGCTTTTCATCATCATACACATCGTCTCCATCATCCCAGTGTGTATACAATGCCTTTGTACCATCCAACCAGTAAGATCCGCTGGAATTTTTATTTAACCCAATGTAGAATGAAAATGGCGGATCTGTAATGGATAATAAACAATATAAGTGATCGAAATATGCGTTCTGTTATCACTACGACAATGTATGTTCGTTAGTTTTAAAATACCAAAAGTTGCAGCTGATAATGCATTGTGTGATATGTGCGAACACTGTTTTATATCTCCGTAAGACTGTAGATCTTATTGCGTTAATTACCTGATCTTATTGCGTTATTTCCTTTTTTTACCTGTTAAATTTCCTATCTTTTTTGCAAGAAATTGTTGAATATGTTTTGTCTTAACATTCGCCAGAGTAGCGTTCCCTGCAGCACAACCTTCTTTTGCTCTATCAACACTACGAACTGTGGCATACTCAATGTAGTATTCCAAGTTTCCAAGTTGATACCAACCACCAGTGGCAGATACCAAGATGAAGACGTTCATCAGAATTAAATTAATCAACATGTCTATGTCACTGCAGCAGCATAACAGCTGATATGTGTCCGACTGATTAATTTTCATGGTCGTGTTAAAGCTGGTGAAATTATAAACAACCACCAACTACTAGTCAGTCAGTTTTGTTTTCGGGCAAGGCAATAGCGGTATTGTTTGAACCCAGTAGATTAATGGGTTGAACCAAAACTATAGCATTTTCTACAACATTAACAATGTAACAAATGGCCCTGGTAACGTAATTGGTAGGTATTTAGTCAATTACCCATATTATAGCCTGTGTCTCACCATTTGGGACAAACTCTATATCATATATCTGTTCCAATCAAACAGAGTTTTAGGTATTTAACTGACGTAGTTTTCTATTGTCAATAACGTAATCTGTGAATCCATCCTTTTTACTGCTTCACAATTCTAGATCTAAACCCTGTTTTACTAAAGAATTTTAAAATGAGCTTAAAGTATACTTTTTTTTCTTTTTTTATTCCAAATTATATTTTACCTAACTGGCAATTATCTCTTCACAATAGACTTTCTTTTTCGATTTCCTATTAGTTGTTTAATATAATAGGTTAGTTACCACCCACGTAAATGCCGCCCACAACCACTGCAGCTAAATGGAAATTTAAAACAGCAGCGAATCACGTTTTAACATATCATATAAAGTATATGATACAGTCATCCAACATTTAGATCAATATACCAGGAAGTACAAGATGGGAACTATATATTTTCCCCAAAAATTCATATTAAACTGTTAAGAAGAAAGTGGTCTTTATGTTATTATTCTATATTTAACATGATCTTTTTAAGGTTAAATCTACACAAATACAGATATATAATATTATATTTAATGGTTAATGTTAAAACATGTCATATATTAGATGTGAAATTTATAGTCCCCGTTTATGCCTTATGAAGTGTTTAATGTTACATTTAAAGAATTGTAGCTTTATCGTGACTGGTTGATATTCGTTTTATTTCATCTTCAGGAGCTGTTAAGAATTCATTAAATTAAGTTAATAACCCTCTTTCTAGTTTTCTTAACCAATTGTATATGTTTGCTGCTTCGGTTGAATTTAATGTTTTGGATCAAACACAACATTATATTTATATTTTGTTCTGAAATTATAGAACAATAAGTGTCTAATATGTTGGTACTCTGTTAAATTTCAGGTTTTATAGAGTTAACTTCTCTATCATCCACTTAACTAACTTGTTAACTAACCATTTTAATCTTGAGGGTTACAAACTTTCAATTTGATAACTAACCCTTTCATTCTGCATGCTTGATGAGCTGTATTAACTTGATAACTCACACTTTAAATCGACAGGGTTACAAACTCGGTAAATCGAGTTGCTTGACAGCGGTGATTGAAATGTTGTCATCTAGCAACCAGGGAACATACAAACTTCCCACCAATCTGCACACATCATGTATTAAACTCATCAATGCTCTACTGGTTGGCCGAAGGCATATTGCTATACAGGTACTACTTTTATGCAGTGCTACAATTTTCATTTGTTTTAGTTTTTGATTTCAATTTTTTTTTTATTGAGGTAAAGTTATTTAAAATACTTTTGATGTCCGAAATATTTTTATTCTTTTTTGCAGCAATTTTTCAAGAACCAATATCAAGAAATATATAATTTTTATAGTTTTTTTGACATTGCAATGTTTTGTATATATGTTACACATATTTTACTAATAGTTTTTTTGTCAACTTTATTTTAGGCTCTAAAAAATCACTCAACGTCGTTTTGGAGCAACATTTTGTTGCCACTGTTTAGTGAGAACTCCCCCAAGGAAATAGCTCAGGTATTTCAAAGATTTCTAGTAAAAACATAGGTGTTACATGTGGAATATTCTTTCTTATTATTCCCGGATGTAAGAAAGAAGTAGTCATTGAACAGTAGCACTTAACTGTGAACATGAATTAAAATGTTTTGTGGAAAATTTACAGGAGTGCCATTCCAGATATCTACTGACAGGTTGTTGGAGCTATTGTAGGGCATTTGGTAGTTTACTATTTTTTTATTGAAATAATTTTTGAATCTGTGATAAGGTTGTCTGAAAGATTTTTGTATGAATTTCTTTTTATGAATCGTTTGAACTTAACATTTATCCACACAACCAGTGGCGCCAGACATGGGTATGCAAAGTAGGCCAGTCTACCCTGAGAATGTGACACAACTATACATGTTAGTTTACTATTTAATATTATCTTAAGCTGTAATTCTCCCGTTCATATCCTCTCCATCGAGGGAACTCCCCTAAGTTCTGACACCTGAAGATAAACATTAAAATAATGTTTAAATGCAGATAATAACAGAAATTTTGTTAATTGCTTTCTCAGAATGAACTTCTTGAGACGTGTGCTCATGCGTTAAACATCATCGCGCTTGAAAGATTCTACTCGCTTCAGGAGTCGGCAGATCCTCCACTAGGTCGCGCTTTGGAGCAGTTCTCCGAGAAGAAACGGTTCGAGCATTGGTCCAAGGTGAAGCAAGTTTGTTGTCAGCTATAACAATAGAATATTTAATGGCATTAATAACTGCTGTTGTAGTTAGGGGAAATCATCAACTTGCCTTGTTTCGCAGTCAATTACTGGAGCAATTGCAGTATGTTGTATGTTTAAAAGGTTTCTATCAATTAATTTTAATCCCTTGGGTTGAAACATCGCATTTTAAGTATCTGGGCTAGGATCATACCAACATTGACATTTTTCTGAAAGAAGGCCTAACTAAGTACACGGTATGGTTGTGTTCATGTCTAAGGTTTATACGACCTCCAGTACAAAGATTTTTTCATGCTGAAGGGACCACAAAATAGTTTTGGCTAAAGTATGCTTACCCCAAATTGCCATAAAATATGATTCATGGGACTCGCAATAACCTGGAGAAGTTTTTTTATTCACCCCTTAAACATGATTTTTAGGTTTTTCTCTGCGTTTCGAAAAGTTTTTTGAAAGCGAAATCCCACGAGCAAGAGCGACACCTAATGTTTGCTTCTGCATGGAAGACGTTTTTATTGACGACGAAATCCAAGAAAGTTGATTTGTTGAAAAATATCATTAACGATCTAATTTCATCCATTTTGTTCATGGTAAGCGAAGCTGGACACTTTTATAGGATATTTATGTTCTATACTTGTGATTGTGAGTGAGAAAAATTATGATGTGCAATCGTAAGGTTACCTGGTTCCAATTGTTTCTTTACTGGAGCTATTGCTGTGTGGTGAAGTGAGACGTTGTGAATGTTTTACTAAGGTTGCTGTTTATGAGGCTACTTTGTCATGACATAGTTGTTATTAAGCAAACAGCAAGTTTGGTAATTAGTGAAACATGAAATTTTGTGGTAACTTAAAACTTAACTTTACTAATGAAGTATATAGCATAAATGGAACTGACAGAACACAAGAAACAATAATCATTCTAATGACCGTCATTTTCTAATAAACTTGGGAATAAACTTTCTAAACCAACCACACAGAGCGACGAAGTTTCAGCTGAGGTTTTCCTGAGTCTTTCCACCAGTCTTCTGCTCACACTGGTATCAAAACAACCCGCTGATTTCACCTCGTTCCTACCAAGGTAAGCATTGACACAACTACACTGCAGTACCCAGTCCCAGTGAGGCATCGGGTATTCTGAATATTAACTGACATTTTTATACAAAGGATCAATATGATTATCTTTAATCCTGCTATCGTAATATAGATTCAACTTTTTCTGGTTACAATGAAGAATTTCTAGTATTTTAAAATTTATCTAAGTTTGTGTTGTCCGTGTAAAATGCCCAACTTTAATTCACTTATTTTATTTCTAACTAATGCTCAGCATACAAAGCTGATATCATTGCTTCCCTTTTTAAAGCTACAAACCACCATAAATTATTTTGTACTAGTGTTTAAAAGAATTTCTACCAAATCCACTCAGAACTACCCAGAATGATGACCCAATATGTCTGTTTTTTTCAGTTCTTGCTTTTTTTTTGTATCTTGACATAAATTTAAAAAAATACCAAACCATGCTATTTCCAGACTTGTAGAAAGCTTACAGAAACAGTGTGAAACTTCATCCACAATCGATAGAAGCAAGGTTAATCTTCACGCTGCTTCAATGCATCTTATTAAGGCCATGAAGGAAAAGGCTTCAAAAGGTGTTATGTTAAGCATTTATAAAAGCAACAAAACAAATTTCTTGTGCAAACTCTGATTTTGATGTAGTGCAATTATCCATTTTATTTTTTTTTAAATATGTGTTAAAAATTGTAAAAAAGACACTAAGCTCTTCTTCATTTATTTATTATTTGCAATGGAATTCTCATCCAACCAGGTTTGAGCACAAGAAAACTTTTTTAACCACTTCCCCTTATGATGACATCGCAGTATAATGATTTAAGTTTTATTGAAATATGACATTGCATTTACTTTTCAACCTAAAAAATATAGAAAAAATTTATTTACAATTCTAGAACTGGTGTATTACCATCACTTCTAGAAAACACATTTTTATAATATCATACCAACTGAAATTTTCACCCCAGCGGTATAATGTCTATCCTATCCAACCAATTCATATGATTACAGAATCATGTGTGGATGAGTTCATCCAGCTATCATGTGATCAACTCCAGGTGCTCATGAGGGAACACAACCAATGGGAGAAGCTTTCATATGAAAAGAAGCTTTTTAATGTTGAGGTAAAGAACTAAACCTGATCTCAAATGTTAAATGTAAAGAAGATTGTTTTGGTATCTTGTAAAGCTATCAAAGAAGCATGTGTATTAAGGGAACGCCCCTAAGTACATTGCCCGAAGAAACAAAAGGAAAGATTAGAATATACAAGGGTTTAAGTAGTTTGTATGTTCGGTACTACCATTAAACTTCTTTGAACATTTTCTTGGACTAGCAACAACATCACTTGAGAAATCTAGAATATTCCATACCAGGCGTCATTGTTGATTATGCGGGCGTTGGAGCATTTGTTCGAAAATGAGAAAAATGAAATTAACCAATCCTGGATGGCCGTGGTATCACGTGAATGCACGATTCACATGATGATGGTGATACTCGTGAAAATGATCACATCGCAGCGTGATAAGGAAACTGGTGAGTGGTTTTCACTTGAAAGGATCAGACATGATACTACTGTTTATTTGTGGTATAGAAAAAGAATAGTTATGGGTTATCAATGCTTATTGTCTGAATTCTTGTGCTCACAGTCAGGCTGCTGTCACAGTGTACACATTATTTCTTTACAGATTTAAATTTTAAAAGTATTTATGTCTTGTTTATTCGATCAAACCAGGTAATAGGTACCAGTTGTACAAACCCCCATTGATAAATTGCAATTTTCAATGGGATGCCACTCACTGTGGTGAATAAAGAAAACCGATATTGTCTCAACTTTTAACATAACTATGCGTGGGTACAAGCAAGGTTTATATCAAATCCTTGTTCCTAACTGCTCGAGTCGCTTGGACCATGTACTGCTATCATGTCAGGGTCAGTTGTCAGTGTATCACCTGTCTGCAAGGGGTGCCTCTAAATACTACAGACCCGGCTTGGGAGCGCTTGAAACCCCTTGGATCGCTTGGATCACTTAGATTGCTATGGAAAGTAATTCTAACCCTGTCCCAAACACTAATCTCAACCCCAGAACTAACTTTAACCCCAACCCTAACAATAATATTATAGCTTTTGTAATTACGAAGTAAAGTAAGCGATCCAAGTGATTCAAGCGCTCCATGCGATCCAAGCGGTCCTGTTGTATTTAGAGGTACCGGTCTGCAATTGGGTTGGACTACTAGATGTCCTAATCAATGTTTTATCCAACGTTTTGTCAGCTGCTGGGATATTTCTTGTTTAATTTATTATGAACACCGCACTCTCAGATCTGAAATGTCGGCTCTCTACCTCCATCTTGCGGTTGCTGACGAGGGTGTCGACTCGCGTTGAGACATCACGCATGATTAAGCAAACCA
>CH002044.1:1619554-1665416 GCA_000149265.1 Ciona savignyi | reverse complement strand
ACACAGACATTTGTCAGAATATATCTTGCCAACATTCACGGTTATAGCCTTCTGTATGACAATACATCACCTTGATGTTGCTTAAACTAGTGTTTGCCACTGGATGTTTTTTACTGGGCGGTTCGCTATCTTTATAGCAGAGTTTTAGCGGCTTAGTATAAGATTAAAGCTTTAACCTCCAGATCTTAAACAAGGATTGGTATGTGCAAATAGATTATTTTATATTTCATGTCAAACTGTTTCCACAGTGGCTAGAGATCTACCACTTGTGCCTGATTATGACATCACAAATGCTAGATTGTTTATCACATGACTTCGTGGATGACGCGCTGGATTTCATCGGAGTTCACAGCGACCGAATTTTCCAGGTTTTAATGATTTTTTTGTGTTATGATAATCATATTATCTAATTTTCTGGTTTAATTTTTTGAACTAAATTTATACCACTCCAGTATTTATAAACCATTTTTAATGACTAAGAAACTTAAAATTTTTAATAAAATTAAGATTTAAACAAAAAATATTGCTGCAGAGTGAAATTTGGATTAATTAACTCTTCACTTTTATTTTCAACAGTGAAATAATTTTATTTTTAAACAAAAATTTAAACATACCATCCACCAAAGCACCGCTTAAAAGAATTTATTGATGTTATCTTTATATAGAGCATTCAAAACATTTCTGCAGTCAAAATAAGAAATAAAAACTGTTTTTCCATCTCCAAAGAGCTTATCGCTGGTGCGAGTCAATCAAAGTATGACGCTGCTCCATGAAGTTGTCCACACGGTGTCACTGTTAAGTACGCTGTCTCGTCGCTTCACGCATGAGTGGAAATTCAAATTGCGCAACTCGTTCGACTGTGCGCTCGACCGTGTCCTGATGTGCGTGCACTCATGCGTGGCGTTGCTTCTGCATCCGAGGCTACTGAATGAATCGATAAAGGTACAAAATAGAAATCTTCTTAAGATATTCATCTGACAATTTTTAAACAAAAGTGCTGACTAATAGATACGGAAAATAATCGTCAGAATACCTTGTGCCCACAGTCGGGTTGTGGTAACTACTTTATTGTGTCACTGCTTTCCGTAATAACACACAGCTTTAAAAGTAATAATATTTAGTCAGTTGTGTCATTATGTGAGGCGTTATTCGGAAACTGTTTGAATGCAGTCCTTTAATGGGTTGAAAAACAGCTGTACCTATGTTTTCATTTATAACACACTGGTGACACTGCATTAGCTCTGGTAACCCAGTTTTATCACTTCTCTGTCATTCATACACACATGATTTTTATCCTTTACTTCTAATGCAAAGTATATCTTAGCAGTCATAATACATTGCACAGAAAAAGACTAATTCAAATAATTTTTTATATAATTTTAAGGCAACTCGGAAAAAGCAGAAAGGCACTCAACCTGAACTCAGCAAGAAAACATCACTGAAATTACAGGTGAATCTTAATTTTACAATGAAAAGAAAAACTCATGTTTACGGGTCCCATTCGTTTCTTGAACCGGAAAATAAAAGTCGTTACTTATTACATGTTTGTTTATTAGTTTTCCCGTATTGGTGCAAATTTGAAGTTAAATCCACTGACTGAATAAAGGCAACATTAAGTGTTTCCACCATGAAGAGAACACATTCATATTGTGTCAACGATCATGTGGTTAGCTCTATCGGTTGCATGTTGAACCATCAAACGAAGGGTGCATGGATTGGTACTGAATTTGTCCGGAGAAGAGGCTATTGGAGATATTTGCTTAAAGCCAGTGGCCGAACAAAACTATACAAATCTTACTGACATTAACACAATGATCGTTGCAGTAACCTGACTTTCGGGCAAACCCAGAAACCTCTTCCTTTTCTTACTTAGTCATACTTAATCATAAAAATACTATAAATTACCAGGTTCCAGATGAAAACTTACCACCAGAGGATGTTAAAGAGCAGCTATATTCCATTCTCGGCCACTTGCTTGATTTTTTGAAAAATCTTTCTCCCGATTTCTCCCAACTTGTAATGGATCTAGAAACATGCGCCGGTTAGTTGATCTTAATTTTTGACTTTTTTGACTTTTTTCTGATTTTAAAAGCTATATATATTTTTATTGCACAGTTGAATGATGTAAAACACGATTGATACAAGATGAGCAGTTGATAAATCTATAATTACAAATAAACCTCTCAAGTATACAATGTACCATTCTTACTGATTTAAAAAAAAAAAAAAAATCAGTAACCAATTTCACTAGTTCCATTTATTTTTTTGCATAACCTTTTTGTCGAAGTCGTAGTTTAACATAAACACACCATATCCAGAAGAGTTCCCACAATTGATTGCGATGAGTTTCGGCACGCCAACCACCGACCACGAGTCCACTGCTAGCTTTGGAACTCTCCTTAGCGCTGCTAATATGTCCTTGTCTACTCTGCATAAGGTTAGCATTGATTGATTATTATTAATATGAGCCACAACTCCAAAATCTTGATATTGTATAGTTCTACACAAAATCAACCTTGACAAGTGCACCCTTTGCCCATGTATGCTACATTTCCAAAGTCTTTTCCATACAGATTTTTACCCAAATCAACCTGCATTAGCACACCACTTCCCATTCCATTTTAACCAGATAAATTATAAACCTTATTTGTTTTTAAGTTTTCTACCCCTAATATAGAAAGATATGGCATAACCAACCAACATAATTTATTTCGTTCCCAGATTGAACCTGTTGACCCCAAGCAAATCACGTTTCACGCATCGCTGACCTTCGTTGCGGAGACTTCATTATACCTGATTATCTCACAATGCTTATTGTACCTGAAACTAAAAGATCTACCAATGAGAAGCAAGCAAATCTTACGAAGGGAACTCTCAGATGAATTGGTTTGTTGCATTGATTTCTTCCATTAGTTCAATGTTAGCAATATAATGTCACCCAAAAGTTATGTGACCTAAACCCATCAGCTAGTTGGTCCATTTCGTCTTTGGGAAAGGCAGATGTTGCATCGACCCAGTGAAATTGAGTTGAACAAAAACAGCAGCAGTGTGCCCAACGTGTTATACAGCCAATTGCGTTTTTCATATCCCCAGGGATAACCACAAGTTTCAACTATGGTTGTACTCGCATTTATACGCAGACGTCCATTTCAGAAAGTTTAACTCGAGTTATTCCAGGTATCTTGCGTGAAAAGCGCCCGCCGCCACCTACGTCATTCTTCGTCGTCACAATCGCCCGGGAAATCCCCTTCCGTGGGAATGCCGAAAGGAATCCTGGAGCTTGTGTCAGCATTCGTTAAGCATATTATGACGTAACAAAGCCAATAAGAATCGCAAATAAAGTTAAATATTTTGTAGTCTACAAAGTTTTGTGAATTCTTTTCTAGCTATCCTATCCTAGCTTAGTGTCTACCAGGGAAACGGAACGGTTCGTAGACTAAAAGACGTTTTATCGCTTCCATATGCCACAAACTACAGTTAAGGTATGACTTTCTGCATAATTAAATAATGTTCTCTAACATTTCTATATAATTGCACCGCAATACCCAAGGTAAAGGATATATCCTAAGCACCCTAAATGGTGTGACTAGGGTTGGGGTGCCGAAGGTACCCTAGGCACCCCTATTACGATTCCTTTTACTATAGGATAATATACAAAATGCCTTTAGATGCAAGTGCTGCTTGAGATAATCAGGTATGGACATTACAGTGAAAATCATTTCTTCAAATTTCAAATATCGGCAAAGTAAAACCGTTTCTGCAACAACATTTGTAGCCTATAGTCAATTTCCGTATCATTCGTCCGTTATGTGTTAACAAGTTTCTGCCTGTTACACTTACTTTTGGTTCAAGTTCCTGTCATGCTTTTTAAAATACGGATGCATCCCATACGTATGATAGGGGAGAGTAAGTTGAGATTATATCTGTGTTTCATACTGTAAAGTTGTTAAAGTTCTCGCCTGTCCTATATGCCTGTTTAATACAGGTACAGACTGTTTTCTATATGTTTGGCCAAAGTGAGAGTAAGAATTAAACCTAGTTTTATTCCAACCCTACCCCTCAAGAATTCAAAAGCGGAAAAAGCTAAAACGAAAAATAAGATTACACAACACACCATTAGTTGGGAGTCTAACATAGCTACTTATTTACTTTTTTCTGTTATTGCTTTGCGCAGTGCATTGTGATAAAACCTAAACCCAAAATTCCGGTTGCATACCCAAGTTATAGTAGATGCCATGTGTTTCAGCAGCATACAATATTTTATTTATATTGGACGCAACCGTCGTTAGAAAATAAAACGCTAAAAGAAAAGTTGTTTGTATTTACGAGTATCGGTAATTCCCATCAAGTTTATTTTAATTACCGTATGTAAAAATGTTAGTCCGATTTGATGAATTCTAGACAGTTTCGGAGAGACAAAACATCCCTTCGATGCATGACAAATATACCCGAGATCTTTAGTTTGTGGACACACATTCAACAAAATTGTTATATATAATACCAGGGTGGGCAACTTCTCTAGTAGACGGGTCAGATATGGGAAAATTAAGTTCTTGGTGGGCCGGATTATTACATGAATAGTATTCAATATCTTGATAACAGGGTATGGTAAAATACAGTCTGCGGGCTGGTCAAAATCCCTTAATGGACCGTAAGTTACTCATGCCTGTATTAGGCGATTCGGTTGGACGGTATTATTGCTAGAAAATAAAACAAAAAGTTATTAATCTAAGCAATTCCCCCGCAGAAAACCGCACACTTTGCTCTCAGGCATGTATTCCTTATATTTTATAGATACCAAGCATGTGGTTTTTTCGTCGTACTTATTCTGCTTTGGTTGCGTCGTTTATCATTTTTCAGTACGGTTTAGGCCAGGGGTGGGCAACTTCTCTAGTAGGCGGGCCAGATGTGGGAAAATGAAGTTTTTGGTGGGCCGGATTATTAGATGAATAATATTCAATAACTTAATCACATATTTTTTCACTAAATTATTTCCATAGTTTCCATGTTTCGTCAAATATTAAGGACTAATGTTGTACTATTTTAATACCGCAACACTCTGACCATACAGTAAACATACTGCTTTGTTGCCAACCTTTGTAAAAATACTTTGGTATCCAATCTTTGTTAAATGCTCAAAACTCGCTTTCTAATTTACGTTTCATAGGATATTCCATGGTTAATAATCCTTAATAATTTATAAAATCCACTTATATTTGAAATTTAAATATAACTGATAACAGCTAAAAAACTAACAATAACAGTCACGTTGTTACAAAGTACCCAGTAGTGTATGATGTTTACAACGCTTTCTGTTTTAACCCTATATTGTTTGTTTAAAAAGTGTGCAAACACAATTGTTTGTACACTAAGGCAATTGTTTATTTCACCAGCTCGCAATAACAGTGCGGTAAGAGTAGAGCGATATCCAACTTTTAGGAATGATACGTCGGACTACATTAGTGTGTGATTGGATACAGACAGCGGGCCGAACCTGGGCCATATTACAGGGTATTGTTAGATACAGTCGGGGGGCCGGTCGAAATCCCTTCACGGGCCGGACCCGGCCCGCGGGCCGTATGTTGCCCACCCCTGGTTTAGGCCATTATAATGTTTTAAGATTATTATTGGTTTGACGATGGTGCATGGATTTTCGCGTTAATTTCCAAAGGAAAACGCAGTGACGTTCTTTATCTGGCCTACTTTCAAACCCATTTTTTGCATATTTGCATATTTGGGTAGAGCTCATTGGGTTAGTTAGAGCGAAGGCTGTCGCCAGCCAGAAGGTTTAGTAGGCTATTAACATAAGCCGCTGGCCAAGTCGGTAATGACCTTGTACAAGGCGCTAAGCGCCCTAAACCCAGTGGATTAATATCTGGAAAGAATTGAAGTAGCAACGTTTTATTTATATACAACACATCTCAACAACTCGGTGGATACAAGGTAATGTGACGATTGCCAGTATTACACTTTTCCGACGTTTTTCCAAATATGGTTATAAGGAAAAAAGGAAAATTGTATTACAAAAGTCTGTAGCGTCTGGGCACATAATGTTTAAGCAAAACAACAGCAAATTCGCAGGAAAGGGTGAAATACGAGACCCGTTACATCCTCAACAATGTAATCAAGCGCTTTCAATGAAAAATCAAATAAAATGTGATAATGTAAGTTTTACGAAAATCTGTCTATACAAAAGTCGTAAATAAAGGATAATAAAGTTAAAGAATATAATGCGGTGTGATATCGTGAAAGTAAACAAACGGTGTAAAGTAAAGGATATCTCAGAAAGTTGGCTTAAGAATCAAGAACGAACGATCTTGGGCAAGGTACTGCTGTAAAATGCGGTGGGTTATCATTTGGATAAAACAAATCCCAGGGATTCAGAACGAAGTTGTTTCTTGCTTTTCTTTGTCTTCGCTGTCTTTGTATCTGTCTTGGTATTCCGGCAAAAATGGAACGTATTTTGCAAAGCTAAAATAAAAATTTTATAATAATTTAAATTTCCTAGAATTCGCGGGTGTGTCATTTTCATACAGACTGGTGAAAAAGGCTCACTGAAGAACGTATTAATATTTATCACCACATAACTCGCATGCTGGAGAAGTTATAACTGTTGTGGTCAGATAACTCGTGCACACGGACATTGTGCTGAATTCGGTATAAACACATTGCACACTTTTCACAATCCTACAAAAAACTAATTTAAGCAATGCCAATGAAGTCATGCTCAAAAGAGTCATGTTTAAAGACACAACCGCCTAACAATTTCTGGGTAGTTAAGAACGAGCAAACATTGCTTGACGATCAAACGAACTACCACTCACATATCCCAAAGAATGATTTCCTTAAACATGGTGTAAACCTAACACACTCGGTTAACAAACCTGCAACAAGAAGTTGGAAATGGGAGTTTATAGCAAGCTGCTTCTTGCTGAAGTAACTCTTTTTCATCAAGAATTTGTTTCCCGTTCTGAGCATTTCTCCATCGCACTATGCCCCGTTCACTTTCAGTGCCTGTTTGGAAAGAAAGTAGAAATTGAGACCATAACGCTTAACATCTGCCGTGTCAAGATTGTACACCATTTTACATTGCATTTTGGATTTATCTATGAAAAAGGATCGATTAACAATACCCTTTAAACCTAGAATACCCTACTTTAAAATTAGTAGGATAGGATAGGATATTCATGTTCGTGGATGGGAAAAACAAAGGGGTTGACATACAGGCAATCGTCAGATCACCTCGCGCCTGCCGTTTAATTATCAAAGCTATTGCAGTGTGTTGTGTATGATCTAAGACATTACTTCAATTTGGTAGAACCATCTTCCACTGGGTTCATAATTGTTTTGCATAGCTCACCTGGAATGGTGTTGTCGAAAAACAACGCAAGTAGTCCCCCGACCAACATCGCTGTTTCAAGGAATACAGTGATTATTTGGTCGATCTCGATAACCCCCGTTTGAATCACACCCTTGTTCGCTTTCATCCACTCTGGCACAGTCAGCCCCATAAATAGCGAAAAGCCAATTATGAATAAATTCCTGAAACAAAATGAATAATAAGAAAGTTGCTGAAAACATCCAATGATGTATTTACAAATAATACGATATATTTGCTGATAAACATTTTTAGGGGAAAATAGTCTCTACAATATCTTTATTTATTAAATATCTTATTGGACTCAAATGCCGTCACATTATGTCTAATTTAATAAGTTCGATACAGTCGTTACAACAGATTACCCGTAGTCTTACATAAGTAAGAATTTCCGGCCCGTTGGTCTAACGGTGCGTCGCCTTTCAATCGAAAGGTTGAAGGTGCGAAACTGGTCGCTAGCTAGTCGATTGTGTCCTTGGGCAAGGCACTTCACGGACATTGCCTAAACCCAGCGGATTAATGGGTTCTACCAAATTGAAGAAACGTGTCTATCATATACAACACACTGCAATAGCTCCGGTAACCCGACGATGGGCGCGAGGTGATCTGACGATTGCCCGTGTGTTAACCCCCTTGGTTTTCCCATTCACGGGAATAAACATGAATATCCTATCCCTATCCTAATTTAAAAGTCCCACCCACTCACCTTGGTGAGTTAAGGTCAACATACTGCAAGTTGCTGATACCAACCGCAGCTATCATCCCGAACATCACACAGAACAATCCTCCGATCACCGGGTCAGGGATCGTGACGAAGATGCTCCCAAACTTGCTCAACATCCCAAGAACAAAGAAAAAGAATCCGGCCACTTGGAGCACCTGCGGATTTATATGATATCTATGAAAGTATTTATCGTTATTGGGCATTAACGTGTAGTCGCATCCTTCGTCATAAATTAACCAGAGTGTTGATTTACATATACTATTACCATAGCTGTTCATCCAATTTAGCTAGTTAGAATTAAAAAAATATTTTTTTTTATTCGCATTAAAATTTTTGATTTGCATTAAAAAAATGTAGAAGATTACAGTAGAGGTTGCCCTATTGCGTAGGTGTAAACGAATATCAACAAATCAAAATGTCAATCTTTCCACGTACTCTACGACTTCCAACCCTGGTGATTCCGATTGCCCCGATGTTTTCACTGAAGGAGGTTGTAGCCGTACTTGTCCCAATGACACCTGCCAGCATACATCCAAACCCTTCAGTCAGAATACCTCTGTAGGAAGGTTATGCCACTAGGCTATATGGAGTATACAATGAAGTAAAGCACAATGTCATAACCAAGGGAAACTTTTGTTAAATCGCCCATCAAATAGGTTAAATTAGCTAGGAAGTAGTTTTCCGGCTAAGAATCGAGTATGTCGTTATATAACGCGAAATTGACGAGAATACTATATGCCACCGTGAAAAGTTATTAATCGGTATTACATGTTTTCATCCGAAAATTGCCGGATTTACGCAAATGTAACGGTTCAGTGGGAAGATTTACTCGTACCAAAGATCGAAAAAACGTCACCTGTTAATAGCATGTGTGGGTGGATTCGGTGCCCCTGAGAGTCTGGCGCATGCGTAGTAATCCCCAATTGACTCCACAAACCCAGAAACAACCCCAGCCATCATACCTATTACCCCAGCCACTGTAACCGTTGGTAAACCCCACTGGCCAGGGTAAGGAAACCGAAACCTAAAAGTTTTTAATTTATCTATAGTTATTTATTGCACTAGGTATTCACCTAAAAACCGCAAATTATGAATAACATTGAGTGTAAGCTCAAGAGTGTAAAGTTCCTTTGATATTAACAGATGCAAAAACTTTTTGGCCAAGATAAGATTTTGACTATAAAACGGTAGGATCGAAACGGATCGTTTGTAAGTCGGTTGTGTCTTCATTGGCCTAACCCAGTGGATTGGTGTGTTTCACCAAACTAAAGGAATATTTGAGCATACATAACACACTACAAAATACCTCTGGTAATCCGGTAAATCTTAACATTAGTCGTTTTCCACACTTGGAGACTTAAAATGGGTATTCTACTCACTTACCATGGGGCATTCCGTATAACGTTTATCCGTGTGTCTGTTCTCGCTCTGTATGCTGGATGACTTGGAGAGGTGGGAAGAGCGTTTGTTGAAGTAAGAATTAAGCACAATAGCCAAGCCAACACAAGAGCAAACAGCACCTGGTGAATTTGTAAGGTAATTTAAAAGGATGTTACAGATTTATTAAATTTCCTCAGAATTGCTGAGTTTAAGTTATCATACGGACGTATAATTTGCGCTAACAACAAACCAAAAGGATTGGCTTGTTAGTTTTAGACAGATAATAAACAGTTCATTCAACATGCATCTACGTGCATTAAACAATAAATTGTAAACAAAAATTAAAAATTAAACCCACTGTGTTATGGCGGTATTGGTACCGCAGAGTCATATTATAGTTACAGGCGTCGTTATTAAAAAGTAAACTTACGGGAAACATTTTAAATACAGGTGTCCAAGAAACATGACACTTTTTGCGCCTTGAAAATGTCGGTGTTGGTACTTTGATGTTCTTTAAGTATTGTGAGCACAGAATGACGATAAAAGCAGTACTATGAAAAGTTTAGGTTAGATTTCAATTGATTAATTGAATTGAATGACTTGTTAAAACTTGCAGAAACAACAAACATTTAACAGAAAAATGTCCAGCAATCCAAACGAGGTGTATTAAGTACTAAAATGTTATTTTTATAGATCGCGGTTATCAGGCAGTTATTAGTAGTCGAATATTATGCAGTGAGGCTTATGGTCACACTTACAACATGGCGATTCCCCATTGGGAAGACGCATTCCCGTAAGCGGCAGAAAACAGATCAAGACCAATTAGAGCAACAGATGGAGCAATGGTAAGAGGCCCAATAAAACGAAGCAGAAATCCGATAGCACCAGTGAAGCCAAGCAAAATTTGCAGACACGAAGCGACGGCTATTCCACCTTGTACCTGCCACGAACATGTGTTTCTGAACTGAGCTTATTCAGAAATGTAAATGTAACATCTTAAAAGTATAATTCGCGATGTTTTGGACAAGAACCCTTCATTGTTCTGCGCGATTGCGTCCTGAACAGGCATTTAATATACGTAAGCATTATCCATGGATATATATACACGAGACAATACATATGGATATATACACGATATAATACACAACAGTCCCCGTATAATCAGACTCTGGCATGAGGAATCTAAAGATTACCGACTGACATTTGTCCATTCACAGGGTTTACAGTGCCACATCCGATCCATGTTTAAAATCTGACCCTTCCGTAAATGAGATCCATGAATTATTCGTTACCTCTCTAATCCGCCGCTGCCAGACTTCAGTTCCGTCGATAATACTTCCGTCCGTGTCATTGTACAACGTGTATGATACGTTGTTGAAGCCGGGGGGAAGTGGAGCAGGACATTTGTTGTGGGGGAGAGAGAGGATGGCGAATGTTGGGGGGAGGAAGCTAAACGTGCCGCCTTGCATTATCGGCAACCTGATAAGAGGTAACTTTATTAAATAGACTTATGAATAGTTGAAATATATTTATGATGGTGATTCTCAATTTGATAGTGGTTGCATTATTAGAAAATAAATAGCCTAGGATAGAAAATATTGGATATACATTCCAATCTTCAGGGGTGTTTGCAGTGACATATTAACTTCAAGGCAAATATGTGCACATATAAGGCATCTGTTTTCGCCAGTCAAACAGCTGACATATCAGTAAGCTTTTGAATGTTTTAAACCAATTAGACCATCCATTGTTTACATTCTTTCGATGGCAAAATAGCACTCCTTCATCGCCGTGCGCAGAATAAAATATTGCACAAATTATTTAATAAAATGATGCCTGTATAGAGACGAAAGAGACCTACACAAAAATAAGTTTTGTTTTTCAAACGACCAGTTGTACCTGATTCCAAATGTTGTTTGCAGCATCGTGCAGATACCAGACACAAAGAACAAGCTGCTGATAAGTAAAGCTCTTGCCACGTCGCCCTCATCATCATTTGCTATGCAAAGGGGACCAGCTAGGATCAGAGGAAGTCCAACAATTGCCCCAATGGCAATGAGATAATGCTAAAATTCAAAGGGATGTGTTTCGACATGGTTTTATATTAAATGCAAATGTACATTTTGCACACATTTATACAAAACTCAAAATATGCGCATTTGGTTTGTCTTATTAATATCACTTAATGCTTAAACGATTAGAGTGTGCCCAAAGGTGACACGCAATTTAGTCTGTATGTACTTTAGGGAAAGGTGGAACGCAATTTAGTCTGTATGTACGTAAGGTATGAATGGGTAGAACATTATATTTTAGACAAAGTTTAACGGACATTAGTTGATGTGGGTTGAATTATAACTCTGTCTCGTAGAACGATGCAATATCTATACATGGCAATAACCTGTATCTACAATTAATTTTTCTGTATCGCAGTAGCAGCAGACAATTTCTTATGCGGCACGTTAATCAAATGATTGGATAATATACAACTCTTATCCTCGCCAGTAGTACCTCGTATGGGTCTTTATAACAGGGCTAATCATCAGAATACCACGGCCCCACAGTTAGCGTACCGACGATATTGCGGTGAGTGGAATATAATCTCTTTAATATTGCACATTGTCGTACAATATTTAATAGAAATAGTTTTTGGTCAGGCCATTAAACAATTGGGTTTAGCAATCACCGCTAAGTGCCTCACCGCCCGACGAAGTACCATAAAAGCTAACCGAATGGACAAGCATATACTTGTACAATATTTATCCAGAGTGCTACTTTTTAAAAAAGGAAAGAGTTATTTTCAGAACAACGGCTCACAAAACCGACCTAATTCGACCAATTACCAAATCCTTTGAGGCGTGGCTAATGCAATGCGAAACAGGTTCGTTTATCTTAACTCGTTCCCGTGTAATATATAACAACGTGGTGTTCAATTGAAAACGAGAGCGTACCGGTGAGTAATTTCTGCCTGGAGGCAAAGTAGCAGGCGATTTCAAAGTAGCAGGCGATTTCGGCCGATGATTTCATCAACCGCGTATTTTTACTTCATGCCATGCGGTTAATCTATCACAGTCTTCTTGTGTATATAAGTGAAATCACTCGAGGCGTTTCGTTTAGTTTAATTATTTAGTATCAGAAAACTATTTTACCGAAACGCAACGTATTATGATCTCTGCGTAAAATTTAATTCCCGCTGCTACAAATTGGACACCGACCCTATTTATAAAAGATAAAAATGTACCAGCTGAAAGTGCTTGGAACCTGACTAGGAGATATTTCAAAACGAATTTACTACAGGTGTGTTTAAAGAATGATATTTTTCTAATCACTAATGGTAAACGTGTATAACACGTACCATACCAACTGGACCAAACATTTTAATATTAAAATCACATTCTGCAGTGACATGTATTCTTGGGGGACGTTGCTAAAATGCTTTAAATTAAACTCAGTTGTATGGGTTGGATATCGTGTATAACCCACTAACATAGACAATGGCCTAACTAAGGGCATGCCGTGTTTTGATTATTATGATTATAACCTGTCGTCACATCGAAATATATTTCATGTGCATTTTGTACCTGCAATCCCAGAACAATGCAAGTGTACCAGGCAGGAGTGTCGTCCACCGAATAAAGCAAACCACTCGTTGCGTCAGCCGTGACGTCATCGTCATGTGACGTCATATCCGATACAACTGGGTCATTGCTGGGTTGCGGTAAAGGTGTCTCGCCCTAAAACAGATTATTAAACGAAACGACAGTGCGTTTACAACCAATTTGATGACCTTTTTCAAATTTGTATAAAATCGGCTATCCAAGATAAATTAAAAATGTCATACAGCACGCCTGGTATCCGTTTGCAAACTTTCCAGCAGAACCAAAAACAGCCTCGTAAACTAGCCATGGTACAAAGCAAATACCAAACGAACTAAAATGCCCACGCTGACCAAACAGTGGCACCACTGCAATAGCATGATATTGCCCGGAGATAAACATTATCCTAATTCCGGCGGTGGCCAGGGACTAGTTTGCCCCTAACCCACAGCGAAAAACACAAATGTCGGCTGCGCCTGGTTTATATCGAATCAACACAAAGAATGCCAGTCAATGGTAACAAATCGTCATCAAAATCGAACAATTGTATTTATTATATTTGCACTCACATCCTCAAAGGAGAGATTATGAACCCCCTCTTTCATTGTTATTTCATCCATAGTTCCTGCTGTGGCCAAGTGCTGTGCAAATACTGTTGTTAAATTCGTTGCCAGCAATAACAAATTTGAACCTAAGGTTGAAATGAATAAGCACCTAAACTAAACAAGGTGGAAATTAATAGGTGTAGAAGTTTAACCAATAAGGCTTTTATATGATGGAAGAAACTAAATGGCGTTAATGAAAGCACTGTCAAAATAGAATCAGAATAAGTGTTATAAATAAGTATCAATCTTCTTTAACTCACGGAACTACTGTATCTCAAACCCTACTAAGTTTATGACACTCAAAATCAAACGACTTTTGCAGAGCAATTTTAAGCGTTAATGGAATACATGCAGAGAGACCCTAAGCGACCAAGTGAATAAGAAACTGCACATTAATTTGTACATGAAATTTCTGAATAAAAAGCTACATATAAAATAATACATGTAATTTCTAATACCAAGGCCAAGTTAAACAGCCCAAAGCATTGCATCATATTGCGAACAATGCAATTTACATTTCAGTTGAAAACCACAAAGCTGAACCATACTAAGTTGGCCATTCTAAAATCAACTAACATGCCTCTATTGCTGTAAAAACGGACCTATCCGTAAACATACTTTTACTAAGCGACTTCAAAAGTGAGTTAAAATTTTGCTAAGATAGATTAAATACAAATTCTTACTGGAAAGACAAACATTACCCTTTACCAAGCTTCAAATGCTAACACATAAAAACCTGCATTCAAAACTGAATCAGTTAGTTGCGTCCAGATAAGAAACACGCCGTTCCGAGGCAAAGAACGCCCATCCGAATTTGCGCCCTTTTTCATCATAGCCCGGTGTTTTAGTAGTATTGAAGTTCACACGTCAGTAAATAGATAATAATTACATGAAACTGTCCTTATTTCTTGCCGCTGGTCAGTTTAACCGGATCAACAGGGAAACAACTACTTATAGATTAAACACAAGTAATTTACATTGTGAAACCAATTATCCTTTATTCATCCTCACAAGTTCGCTACCCGACGGAGCATTGACTTTCTCAGTATACTAATGTTTGAGCTAAAAGAGTAGAACACTTTTAAACATATTTAACATACTTCAATAGCTGCGGTAAACCCGTGGCGGGCATGAAAAAATCTACGGATTGCCCATGCGTTAACGCCTAAGGTAAAACACGGTTGTCTTTTTTTCATATACATATTAAAAAAAAACTTTTATTTTTGTACTCATACATTAAATATGAATCAAAAAATATTAACATACTATTTGGTATAACGCTAGCTTACTGAATATGTAAAATTTATATTCAGTTTCATTTAGTAAAGAATTCAATTCAGCCATCAAAGCGTTTTAATACAAACAAATACGACGATATCGGAGGTTTGGGACCGCTCTATAAATATTGGTAATTTGGTCAAATTATAATATTCATAGGATCGGTAAAATAAGCATAAACGTTTCTTTTCTACTAATATCCAATAAACAAGATTTATTATATGATTTCACTTCGTAAAGCAACGCAATATGTCGACAAAGTTACAGCAGTTAATCAAAGGACGTCTGGGGCGACTCTTTAAACATTGGCCGATTTGGTCGCCGTGTATTTAGAGCCAGTTTTAGGTGTTTTTCTGTGAAGAGTTGTATTGCGTTAACTGCCTAAATAACTAAGCTAAAATTAAGGTGCTGGTACACATATCCGTAAATGTAGCCTATTTTGCAACTTAATCTACAATTTGTCATGTAGCTTTTCGGACGCTGGCTCAAACCTGTAGATTTTAAGGGTTTGGTCTAAACTTATAACCAATGCGCGCAATTCAACCTTGCCTCTGCATGTGCTAGTCGAACAATCATACATAGTTGGTTTCCTTGTATAGCGACCGAGATTTCAGTACAAAAGAAAAGAGGTCATGCATCGGCAGGTTGTGTAGTTCGATTTTCACACGTGCTTATTTCTTAGTAGTTGTTGTTTTAGGCATGGAACGTACGATACAGTGGTTTTAAATGAGCCGCTAAAATTATCATTATCAATCTTACACTGCAAATTTAATATATTACAGCACCCTTCTGCATAAAAGAATCTGCCAGATTATACTTAAAATAAATATATTATTCTATCATATCGATTTTCTTGATCATTGGGATGATGAAGATATTATAATGTGCTTTATTCTTAAGATGTTTAGTCAATATAAGTTAAACTAAGTAAGCTACCAAGTTAATGCAATGTCCGCTTCGTGGCTTGTACAGTAAGGACACAGCTATCTGGTCCTTGAACCCGGACTTTAATTCAAGGCAAACGGCACTTTTGGCTGCTTCTAGGTCGCTGTCGCGCTTACCGACTTAGCTAACCGACCAGATAATTGTTTGTTTAACTCGGGTCCATAGTAGGATTATTTGGGTAATTTTTTTTTATTGATTCAAGTTTAGAACTCATAATGGGCCTGTCACAAGGATTGTCCGGATAATTGCACCAAGAGACATTGTAGCTCAGATAATTTGTCCGGGTGAGGACCAAAACCTACCTGTATCTGACCATCGGCCTTTTTTAACGTGTAATAAATTAATGAACCTTAATACTAGGTGTATAGGTGTTATGCTATTGCATTGTACGCACCTTTATAGAGAACAATGCTTTGTAGCGGACTATTTCCGCTACGCACACATTGTATATCATTGTAATGTATTCTACATATTTACAGGTATTAACGGATAAGAATGACTATAGTAATTAGTAGATGATTAACTTCAAAAGATTTTTATGTTTGTAGTAAATGTAAGGGAGGTATAGTGAATAGGTTTGTAATGCAAAATAGAATGCTGTATTTGACGAGTGGTGTTTTTTTTCCCGTTTGTCACTTAATCTGACAGTGGGTGCATGGGAATCTGATAAAAACCTGTTATATTATAACACACCCTGTGTTTTTCCATTGCTTATATAAACATGTATCTTATGTTCCTTGATATTTTTAGCTTTCTGTCAATTGATTTAAATGGACGATAACGATAGCCGAGCACCCAGAATGTCTGCCAAATACGTATTTGTAACCAATGATAGTTTTGTTGATATATTTACTTTCAAGTTTAAAGTTTAAATTACTTCTTTTATTACAAAGATATTGCAGTTAAACAGAATATTAAAAATTCGATAATTTAACGGCTAAGTAAAGTTCAAATAATAATTAATGATGAAAAAGAGATAGAGGAATAATAATCCGTTTACGACCAAATTTAACACAAATTGAAAACGTGCAAAATAAATTTCTGTAACAAAAACAATAAATGTAAATAACGACAACATTGCTTTTTAGTATTAAAATTTAATTTGATTATGTTTTATTCCCGTGAACGGCAAATTACAAGGGTGCTCTCACAAGGGCCGTTGCGTTGTATTTGATAGAGGCATTTCTACAGTTTTATTCACTAGGTGGACTCAGTGAGCTATGCGACCGGATTTACTGACGCGTCCGATTTCAATTATATTCTTTAAAATGGAGCATATAAGGTGATAACGTAGACTGAAACTAAGTACAACAACTTTATTGCGTCACAAGAGAATTTGTCATTGTTTGTGCTTGGGAAAACACTTAATGCCCGAGGTGATACGCATGCGCGGTTATAGCGATGAATCACACGAGAAAACTTCTTTTTCGTACAGTTGACTAGAACTAGGCGATGGCCGTATAATTCTAGTAAAAAAGAGTTTCGTTGAATTTTTAGCAGCTTTACAGGTTGTTCGCTGAGTTTGACTACCGTGCTTATGACGTAACAATAGGGGTCACTTTACCCAAATTGGTCACAGTTGATCAGCCTCTCTTCCACCACCCACATAACAAGTGACAAATTTCGCTGCTATTTTCACTGGCAGTTTTAATTCTAACGATTTTTGGGTGCTTCTGAAAAGGATATTGTAGCAAGTGCTTGGTGGTGCCAAATAGACAGTTGAGTAAAAGGTTACCCATACAGTTGTTGCTAATTCCTTACGCCTGCTTAGGAAATAGGAAGTATAGTGACGTGTTGATTTATTTGATGCATTGTATAAGCCGCAAACTGTATGGTAGAGTAGGCACAAAAACTTTATGCGATCAAGTTTGGATACTGAATTAAAAGATCAGATGTATGAGTAGGGGAGAGTGGTACTGAGTGGGACATGGTACACAGTGAGAAATTTTGAATAAAAACGTTAAAACATAAAAATATTAAAACCTTTGACGGTTGAGTGCTTTCACGTTACTAACGCACTTTGTAACGAATTTTAAGGAACCAGCATGTTAGTTTTGGAAAGTTATGAAAGTTTTAGATTTTTCAGGGGTCTAAGTAAAATTTTATACGCTAGCTGCAAACTTAATTTAGATGGGTGAACATTAGCTTTAAGGCTAAAGTTACTGGGAAGTGATAAAGTAGGTGCATACCTTGCTTACAAATAGAAAAAGAACATGGCAGCCTCAATTTAAGTATCTTTAATTTTGACTTATAGATTTGTAGTATCTACGTACTCAGTGAGACAATATGTTGAGGTACACTGTGAGACAGAATACAGGAGTGTTTTATTATGTTTTTGGGGGGGGTTTTAAGCCCACAAAGAGCATTTATATGTTCAGAAATAGCCTATACAGTAATTAGCAAAGTATATAAATCTATCCAGTTTTAGATATTTATTATTTTTAATAACTAGGAGTGGACTCGTGGGAAGAATTGTGAAAGTAAATTCAGAAAACCATAAAATTGGCTCATCATTAGAATATTTGCCTGAGTGAAGCTGTTTAGTTGGTTTTGCCCAATGAATGGAGCCTAAGAATGGCAGCAGATCATACGGTAGTGAAATTTTAAACACTACCAAGGTATGTCAGTAAGCAAAAAGCTGCTGAAAATCCCACAAGAAACATGTAGTCTTTCGAGAATGACCTCATTTAATAAACATAATGTAAACCAGTTCTACGAAAACTTGAGGTTGATTTATAGCCGGAGTTCATCTGTGCTTTGTGCTGCTACAAGGATCTTTAATTTGAATGAGACTGGCACGACCATCGTCTCTGCATCTAAGGCTATTCTTGCTGAAAACCTGTCAAGCAAATTTCCAAAGCAACTAGTGGTGAAAGAGGTTTGTTTATACGTGTGCTATTGTGTGTACTGCTGGTACATTCTAAACACCAGCAATAGTGTTTCCATGATGCAACTTTAAATCTCACATGTTAAATGGTGCTCCATCTGGGACTCTTTGTTTAGCACAGAAAACAGACTGGATGAACTCGGACCTCTTTTCACAGGTGATGGAACACTGCATCAAGCACTCTTCAAGCTCGAAAGAAAATCCAAATCTGTTAATTTTTGACAACCATGAAAGCCACATGTCACTTAAACTCCTGGTCCTGGCAAGAGAAACTGGTGTGACAACATTGACACTGCCACCTCATTGTTCACACAAAATGCAACAGTTAGATGCACTGTGTATTTTCCATTTAAATAATTTTATAGAGCTGCAATAAATAGTTGGATGCTGCATAATGCAGGGCAGCCCTGCGCATTGTACAACGTTGGTGAATTGGTTGAAATAGCTTATATGAAATCGATGACTCCTTGTGCGATGAGTGTGTTCCTCACGGTTTCATTTAAGGCATTTCTTATTTTAAAGTTCTGTTCCCTTTGTTCTGGATTGTCATTTTAAACCTTTTATTAAACACTGTTTTTATGTGTGAATTGCTCTTTCCTGCTTCAAACTTGTATTAAACTGTGTATCAGTTTGCATAATTTACCTTGTCGCAATAGATTGACACTGAACTTTTATGATATTCTTGTCAGTTAAAACATTGGTAAGTTTGTGCCGTGTAATAAACTTTCTTGTTGAATTTAACGTTGGATTTGCACATGTATGTAAACAAATTTGCATCGGCACACGTCGAGAATGACCGTTCATAGAATTATTTCAAGCTAGTAAGTAATAAATTGTTAAATAGTGGCCATTTAAAAAGCAATTTGTACAACCTGTACAAATGTCTTACTGTGTACTAGGGTGTGTCTCACTGTATACCGGGGTGGTACCCAGTGAGACAGAAAAGGCACCCCCAATAAACCCCATTTTTATCACAACACATGGGTAATAAAAAAAATCCAGTACTTCCATCAGATACCCAAATGATTGTTTAATGTTATTAACAAAAAAAATTTGAAATAAAACGATTAATATTAAAGATATTGGATAAAAGGCATTTTTCGTATCACTGAGTACCACTCTCCCCTAATAATTTAAATATTTTTATTTTGAGTTTGGGAAACTGAACGTTTTATCGAATTGGTGTACTTCTGTGTTGTTTTATAAAGTTAACGATTAACCCATGTCTGGTCAAGGGACATTTAAAAGCTATAGTGTACTTAGTGCAATGTTTAAGTCTAGATTCTAGTAGTGGAATCTACACCGCTGACAAAATGACTGTATTTTTAACAGCAGTTTAACCATGGCTTATCGAGCATGACTGAGACAATTGCTCAATCGTTAATTTAAGCATGACGTAATTATATCGTGAAATTCGCTGTGTAGACATCAAAACATTTAAGGATTTTGTGAAAGAGTTTTGTTGATGTCCTTTATTACTCACTCGTGCGTGTAAGCTTTATGCTTTAGGGAAAGTTGTTCAAAGCCGTTTGGCTGTTCGAGTGTTCAAGGAGCATTTATGAAGGATTATTTGAGTGTCAGCCAGCAAGTCGTTTAGTATACGAAGTCATATATGAAAACGGAACAATATTATAAAAAGAGTAGTTGAAAAGCGACACTGTAATGTGGATTTGAGTCTTTAAGTGTAAATTGGCGTTAGAATTGCGACTGCAGTAAATTTTCATAAATTTATTGTGTAGTTTCCCTATTACCTTCTGTTTTGTAATCCCCCTTAAATATTTTTAATATTAATATCCTTACAAGCAAAGACATCGGTTTTAAAGAACTATTGCAAATTTAAGCCTTTATAAGTCATGTTTGCATTAAGGTCGGTTCATAGGCACATGAACTGTTTATGTAGGGTTATTGTTACAGCAAACCTATATATAACTTGTAAAGTTAAACAAAAGTTACCTTGTACGATTAAAAACTTTTTTTTTATTAGAGTCCGGTATTTGTACAAACCCGAGAGTGATAGTAATAAGATGACGTAGTTAAATCGATGCAATCGCGTTAAATATTGATATGAAATCTACCAACTCGTCGAAATGTTGTTTCTGTTGTGATCGGACATACTCAAGCAGCTGTTGTATCAAGACACCTCATGTTTGTATTAAACTCGTTCAAATTGTGAGTAGGCAGCGGTTTCTTTTTGTAGGTTAGGATTTTTATGTTTATTCCCGTGAATGGGAAAACCAAGGGGGTTAACACACGGGCAATCGTCAGATCACCTCGCGCCCATCATCGGGTTACCGGAGCTATTGCAGTGTGTTGTGTATGAATCACACGTTCCTTCAATTTAATAGAACCGATTAATCCGCTGGGTTCAGCCAAGGTTATTATATTTGTAAGTGAGGGGATGTCATTTTTTCCTAGCGAGTGGGAAATTCACAGCTTTTATAGTTGGTTGTAGTGGAATGACTCGTGAGGAAAATACGTGCGCTGGAGAATTAATTCTGATGTAATCACATTATACTTGTGGCCACAGTGCAAATTCCGAGGCTCTTACAGCGATTCATGTCTTACTTGGTTCTAGGAATAGATAGCTGGATGGGTCATTCATATATTATGCGAAATTTCATATTGAATGAATTACAGACGGGTATTAGTATTACCAAATAACTCGTTAGGGCTATTCATTTATGGAAGTATTTATCATACTGTTTGCTTGGTGGATTAGTGCGTCTCCTTTCAGCCGAAGTGTTGTAGGTTCGAAAAATCTAGTCACTTGTGTCCTAGGGCAAAGCACTTAACGGACATTGCCTGGGCCTTGTAGGTTAATCGGTTCTACCAACTTAAAGTCACGTCTGACTCATACACAACACACAGCAATATCTTCGGTAACTCGACGGTGCACGAGGTAATCTGACGATTTCCCGTGTGTTAACGCTCCTTGCTTTTTTTTCTTTCACGGGGATAAAACAGAAAAATCGTATATTCTAATTTCCGAAGTTGCTGTAACCGGTCATTGTTCAGATTTTGATGGTGCTGGACTTGGTTGCGACGGAGATTGGTTTGTTTTTCCTTTCGTGCATCAACGTCGAGTGGCGGCGCGGGGAATTCCCCAACATTGACCTCCACAGAGCTGTACTGTGGTTCTCTCTGGCGACCACGTCCGCCATCTTGTTTTTCATGCGAAAGATCGACCGAGGGATGACGAATCCACAGCGGGGGATGCGGTGTCCGATATGCGGTGGCTACGAAGAGCTGGAATCGAATGAAATAATAAAACCAGTGCCAGGATGGACGTGGGACCACTGGGTAAGTTGCAATATCAGACAAGAGATAATATTTATTTTTACCTCCGTGTGATGTACAGCGACATCCGATATAACATTGGTATGGTAATAGTCAAATTAACTAGTGCCACTGTATGGTTTACGAAGCTGTTCTACTATGATATCAAAATCCATGAGTTATATCGAATGCAAATGCTTTGTAGCTAATATAACTTTGATTTTAAGCCTGCAATCATCATCCATGTTTTCTTTTAACAGGGAATACTTTGGATTATTATATAAGAGTTTTTAAACTTTCTATTTGTATACACCTTATCATGGTAACGTCCATTAAGTTTCTTGCCCAAAGACAACCCTGTAGAAATCAGCTAGACCTGAGATAGAACCCCGGTACTTTTATTTGTAGTATAGACACGAGGCTGAACAAAATATCAAAAATAAAAAATACACACAAATACCGAAAAGCTGCTGACGTGTTTAAACAGCCATATTCCTCGGCCGTCATACAGACGTTAGTATTCTTTAAACAACCCCAGGACTAAAGATACCTGTCCCCAGGATTACATACATTCCTTGTTAACTGCAACTGGGTTCCTTGTATGTTCACTATCTTCCATTATCGACATCCCGAAGTTCTACGAACACCACGTGGAGGTAAGTCTTTGCTAAACGGCAGTGTGGCTAAATGGCTAACGCTACCGAATCATATATCTCTTCATATAAAAAAAAACGGTCCTAGTGACGAACCTATCATGTTGTACGAAACTTTACCCGGTTAAAAAAGTAGATATTTGCTTTATACAGATATTGTTGAAAGGTAAGGATAGAACATAATATTTTTTTATATCTCCGTCTACCCAATGGAACAATATTAATTTCCCTATCGTCCTTAAAATAATACAAGAGCTTCTACTATACGAATGATATCACGAAATAATCCTCGATCCTTGCGTTTTTTTGCGTTTTCCTATTCTCAAAGATAAATATGAGCATTCCCCTTTACTTTATTACAAGTAACTACATTTTCTTATAATCCCAGGTCGATATCAAAATCATCGGTTTTCTTCTGGACCTGATTTTAACATTGCTGTATACCAAATCCTGCATATCGGCTTATACAAGATATCAAATGCCGTACCGGTGCAACTGTGCAACTGTGGAGTGGACAAAAACGAGCTCCTGTGTACCGTCTAGCGGCGACGAAACGTCGGACGAAGAATCAAAACAAAGTTTACTCAAAAGCAATTTTAAAAGAACAAAAGACGCTTATTCAAATTTAAATAATTTATAGTTCACCCTCTGTCTAATTGGAGTAATCAATATTTTTCAAGAAATGCCAAATAACCCACGAAAGAACGGATTTATCCATTAATAACAATCCATCCAGTCTACTTGGAAAGAAAAATGAAAAAATGAAAAATCACCCTAATAACTAATCTTAAATCGACCGCTAACCCCAACTGCCAATATGGCCATTCTCTTCATGCATCCACCCGTTTCGTCTTCCTCCTTACACCTTGTCATTTAGTTTAGCCCGGAATTCATTGCGTAAATCATTATAGAAATGGTGAGACTGTGGTTATATTTCGGTACTGACGCTGCATCCCTAGCGTGATTTCAATCGCTGTGCTATTGAGTTGCTACTGTGATTTTATTGCAAACGTTTCGCCACCTGTTTCGTTGTGTTAAATCTTAAAATTCGACAGCAGATTTACCAAGTTTGTACGAATTTCGACAGCAGATTCACCAATTGGGCGCCTTATCGTAAATGGGTTTGGGAAGGTAAAGAGAGTGAGTTATTACAAGGCCAAATGTTACCACAGTCGGTTACCGACCCTATTGCGGTATGCTGCTTAGAGTAGACATTGCTTTAGTGTTTTCTCATACTAATCATTTTACCGGTTCTATCTTTCACAAAACACCTGCTGTCTAATGAAGGCTTTTGACTATCAGATGACTGGTTTCGATCCGGAATTTTCCGCCTGATGGACGCAAAAGCGGTAGAGCGTCCAGCATATTCATATCAACCAATATCTTTCTAACTTGGTATAACAGCAACTTTAAAACTATGCAACTAAAATGTCATACACGTATTTTCTTTAAAGTTTATGTCATTCAACTGATTCAATATCCCAGCGATTGGCGTTTTTCGTGACATTCGCTCAATTGCTAGACATTTTTAACCAAACCAGTTGGTTTAAGAAATGAAAGAAAAGGAAATTTACTAGAAAAGTGTCTAATTGGTGTGTACTGTACTGATTGTGTTAGAATAGATCATCATTGATTTTTGAATAAAAACGTGTCTCGGGTTATCAAGTCTTAAAGACTGGACATATGTTCCGACCAAAACAGCAACAGCCTAAAGGTGAACCAACTATATGGGTAATGTAAAAGGGGTTGAAGCGCGAAGGAATGAAGTGGGTTACTTAAACATGGATACATTTGTCGAGTTGTAACTTGGATGAAATTATATCAAATGATAAGAATAAAGTTGCTTCTTGTATCTTTAGTCTTCGATGTCTTTGTATCTGTCTTGGTATGTCGGCAAAAATGGAACGTATTTTGAAAACTTAGAAAAATATTTAAAAATTCAAATTTCCATTTTTTTGTTAAAGTATCCTAATGAGAGATTTGTTAACGTCTACACCTTATTGACATACATTACTGTAAGTTTTAACTCTTTCAACATTGGATACTGATTAAACCAAAGTTAGCTCATTGGTCGTTATTAAGGGCTTACTTGTGCATTTCTTTTTTGTCAAAGAAATGATTTTATTGAAACGTTAGAATCATATATTGCGAAATAGAAAACGAACAGCTGTTGGCAACCGAAGTAAAAAATAATGTTGTACGTAGAAAATCACTGTTAAAATGGAAATAATACGCTACGATCTACAAAAAGCTGAAGAAAAAACGAAAGAAGGGAAATTCCCACTTGAAGCATATTCGTGGCAAACGATTGACTTAACGATAAAAAACCTATGATTTCTAATTGAAGGAAATGTAGTTTATCTGGAAACTGTCTCTTTGCGCTTGGGCTTCTCTGTTCTCGCCATTTCTTTCATGGCCGCCATGTCGCGCTCATCAAAGCGCTGTTTTCCTGCGTCCCATCGTTCCTCGGCTGCTCAGATACGAGGTTGGCGGGGAAACCGACGCGCATTCCCCGTCGGACCACTGCGGTCGACCCGATCCGTAAATGTTAGCCAACTTGTCGAATCTGGGTCCCCAGTCACGAAGGTAGTCGTAATTCTGGTCAGAATCGTCCGATCCGCTCGCCAAGCTGCTCAATGAACCAGCATCCGACCCTTCTCCTTCGTATGCGTAGATCTGTACAAAGATAGAATTAGTTTGGTGGACTTTTAAATACTATTACACGAGTAAAAGCTGAAGATTGCACATTCAGACTGACAAACGTTCCAAGTTGGAAATCCTAGAAACAATTATATCTGCCGAAACCCCAGCTTTCAATAAAATTCACCCCATCCGCTATAACATCAATGTCATGCCGGAAATTTGTATATTTTAATAACGCTAGTGCAAATTATTAGAGCTGTTTAAAGAACAAAATCCATAAATCCAAATGGGCCGAAAATGCAGGGAAAACGAATCGTGCGCAAAACCATCACGCCACAGAACCCTGAGATCGCGGGTTCGAAACCCGTCCGGTGAAAACACAAACCCACCTGAAGTGAATCGAACGCCAACCTCGAGTCATCCACATCCTCGCCTTCCTTGCGCCCGTTGATGAAGTCTCGTATATCGGGGGAAACCCCGTTTAGAGGGGGTACGTATGGTGGTACCGTGCTCACTTTCGTGGATGGGGGGCTTGAGAAATCTAGTCGGTGTTTGAATTGAGATCTGTGGAGCAATTTATGATTTAATTTTGGAGTGATTAAGGGTGAGTATAAAATGTGTTTAATTTAATTTTTGTACTACGTCATCACTGTAAATAATGAAGCTATTACAAAGTTTGTTTCAAACTAAAAGTAACGAAAGTGATATTTCAGGAAGATATATGTTACAGTTGATGGTACCGATCCTTTTATTCCAATTCACTATGATTCTACCAATAAAGTGTAAACTGAAATTATTTATATATTCTATTTATTATTTAATTATTTTTAATTATTTTAAATTGTCTTGAGGTAATTTTATAGCTGTTAGATATTATACCTAAATTGAATATGATTGGTGATACGTACATACGTACATTCTTAGCTCCAAGAGCGTCAGAATTAGTAAATCATAAAGGTGTTTAGAATCATATATTTAACGGCATTATAAAGAATATGAATAGTACATTTTAACTAGTGACAATTCCGGTGTATTAATTTATCCGGGAGTGAACAACATACCCGGAAGAGCTGCTGCAGTAGTCCCGCTGGAGGGCGCTGAGATCAAACGCCGCTGTATCTTCTTCGCCACCCCCCTCCTCGTTGTACGAGATGATGTTCTCTCTGACGTCGTCCTCACTCGAACTGATGCTCGCTTTGAGCAAAAGCTCAGCGCGGTGGTGGCGACGGCGCCGAACCGTGATGAGAATAACAACGAACACTGCGGATAGAAATTTTTATTTAGAAAATTAATAAAAGGTTAATTTTTGAATCCCCACATTTTGGGTTAATGGAGAGCAACAATTGACGGATAGCATCGATGTAAGACTAATAAATATTACTTAAACGGGTAATTATATTTCTCCAATTTAAAAAAAATACTAACATACAGTTAAGCTATCTTGGATGTAATTTTGCCATTTTTTGCGAGTCCTTTATAATTAAAAAAATGCTTGCCAACAATAGGTTAAATAAACAGCAAAGTTCACAAACCACACAAGTGCAGTACTCACCTAAGAACAGCACCACAACTCCCAGAATGATCAACAACAATTCGAATCGTACCGCTCCTGTCAATGCAGCTGCGTCACATAGCTCTTTCCCGCTCTCGGAACAGTGACAAGCGCGCACTGTGACGTAACAATACACATTTAGCGATTTTGATTTTTAAATTTTAGCAAAAATTACAAATAACTGCCCTGAACCATATGGAGGCTAAAAATTGGTATCAAAATTGGTACGAGTAATAATTAGGCAAATTTACTATAAGCATAAAAATACGCATACTTTAACATGACAATTTGATGTATTTATTTCTGGAATAGCAATGTTTTCGCAGGAATAATAATCAAACCTGTGATGGTGTAAGTCGCGTTGAGCTTCGGGTTCCCATTGTCTTCCACGATGAGCGGAAGTTCGTATTCTCGAATTGAAGACGAGTAGCCTCGGTGGGCTGTGCGAAGACTGGCGGTGCCATCTGTATTGTAGGATTTGGTAGTTACGCATTATTTAAGTTTTTTTTTTACCTTGCCTATTTCAAATGGGACCGCTAGATTCAGATTAGCTGGGACGGAATATATTTTTTTAATGTTAACTTGCTAAAACTGTACAAAGTGTTTCTTTTACTAAATCGATAGACAATTCCGACCAGTATAAAATAAAATGAAGGCTAGTACTACTATCGAGTATCCTACCGTCGTTATTGACGAGTTCAAAATGCTTGTAGTTGTCATGTTCTGTGCTGTAGTAGGTGAAAGGTTGCCCGTTGATGGGCGAATCAGGGTCGGTGAACTTTATCTTCGGGTGCAAGATCTGAGAGAGATATTTCCAAGTTTTATATTTGTAGTTTGAACGTGTTACGGGTGGTAGCGTTTGCAGAAGTTTATTATTGTTTTTACCGAGACAAGTTTTGAACCCAAAATGGGCTCGTAACTCGGACTCTTTTTATATTGGAGTCGGTATGTATTGATCACGCTAAACATTCGGCCACACGATCGTACGTCGTGGTAATTTGTCGGACATCAGAAAGAAAAAGGATCGACAACATACACTAGCTAGTCGATTATGTATATTTTTTTTAATACAATAGGCTTATTACCACAATGTGTTATTACTATATAGGCCAAGCGTATTGCAAAGATTGCGGTCGAGTTTTTTCTTTAAGGTGAATTTCGTGATAATTTGATTTAAGCAGATAAATACATCAGCTTATTTACTGCAACCCCCAAAAACACTTCGCAAATGTTAATGAGTTTTTCAGCGTCTATAAGACCGCTGAGTACTTCATACACCTTACCTGTCCCTTTTCGTGCTGATTATCGCATAATATAACTTGTACTTTGTCGCCATCTAGCGGATGCGGCGGGTTGTCGTTCACATCGCTTATCGAGATGGTAATACGAGCGGTGCTTCGGAAATCCAAATCGCCTGAGAAGAAATGCGTTTAAATTCATGGACTATTTTTACAATACAAAATGTTCTGGTTGTAAAACCAGTAATTGTTTCATTACAAGAGAGCTTGTAGAACACAGTAAACGGATTCTTTTATTGGTAATGTAAGAGAACCGTATTATCAAAGTTGCAACCGCATTTTCTAAACGATATATTGAGGGTTTTTAAACAATGTGGTTTTAAATACTTAAACTGTGTTGTTTTAGCATTCGAAAATTATTTTTAGTATTTAATTATTTTGATGTTTACCAGTAGAGTGTTAAAACAATAACTTAGAAAGAACGAAAACAGCTGTTGGTGCACAGATTCATGTAGTCGATCAAGCAAAATGAAGGTGGTAGTTCCCGAATGCGCGATCTTCCATTTGACAACCGACAAGCCGCGACGGATTGTTTGAAAACTCACCTGGCGACCCGGCGTACACTGTGACGTCATATGTTGCCTGCAGTTCGCGGTCAAGTTCTCCAGCGACCGAGATCATACCGGAAACGGCGTCAATCGCGAATCGTTTGCTTTCGTCCCTCAGGAAGTAGCTGCGAGGAGAGGGGGATGGGTGAAAACCGGAAATCCGATATTTTTATTGAACCGAAGATGAACTCAACTCACCTGAACGAGTCGCCTTCCGGGTCAACCGCGGTCACTGCTCGAATGGGGAATCCCCGGATCGCGTCTTCCCGAACTGAAGAACGAGGAAAGGTTAGAAATCAAAAAGTTGCAACACAAATCTTTAAAGTCAAAATCTGGACTTTGTTCAACGCTGACACAGTATTTGTTTTGCCAATTTTTAGGCCTTGTATATCAATTTGTCACAAAGGGTTAATAAATAGTTAGAATTAAAAGTTTTATATACTTTTTTACACAGGGACACCATCTTTAAATTATTGAAACCCTTACCTGAGAATTCGTAATTGACTTCCGTGAACTCTGGCGGTTCGTTGACGTCGGTCACAGTGATGACGACATCAGTGACGTCGTCCATTGAACCGAGGTAGGCGAGGTTGGGGTCTGGATGGGTGTTCCTTGCACGAACCCTGACGCTGTACTTGTGGTCGGGGGCGGTTTCGTAGTCCAATCTCTGTGGGTTGATACACCTCGTTAAAAATTCGATAAACTTGTTTCGCCATTTTTTTGTTTTCGCCAAGTAAAAACTTCTTAACCGGTGCCGATTTAAAAAAAACGAAGATTATATATAGCTTATATCTTTTGAAAAACGGACAGTATTGAAAAAAAAGTCTAAAAATTTTGCGTGAGGAAAATCGAATTTGCTAATATAACTATATCTGGCCGAATGTGCAATTCAGCTATATACAATGTTGGCTATTACGGTTGGTAGCTCACCTTTTTGACTTTGAGAACACCCAAGTTATCGATAGCCTCTATGCTGAACATTGCTGAGTCATCTCCGTCCTCGATGACGTAGATACTTTGTGCGTTTTCACCTACGTCAGCATCTGTGGTCGAAAGTCGGACAATTTCGGATCCGATTTCTGGCGAAGTAAAAAAAAATTATTATTATAAGTTCCCTTTGATTCGGAGGGGGTTTCGGTCCTCTTAAAATAGCGGCCACAGTATAACTATGTTTAAACAAAGTTTGTCAAGAAACAAACTAAGCCACATTTCAAGTCCTGTTACAATCTTTGGTTCGGGTATTTTAAACTTCACTCTCAAACTTATCTACTTACTGGCATCCTCGGGAATAAGTGGCTTGTATGGCTCGTTGACGAATACCGGTGGACTATCATTCACGTCGATAACTGAGATTGTGAGTGTGGTAGTGGCGGAGAAGCTGAGTCGAGCGTTTGGATCGTCCCTCGCCTGTCAATATGTTAATTAGTTGATGCGGGTTTTGCTGTGGAGAGAGTCTGCTGGTAGGATTATTGGGATTTTGCTATTTCACGACCCGATGGAGACAGCGGGAATTTGTGATTTGGTGTGTTTTCCCGTGGGATAAAATTCGAAGGTGTTATGCTTATACCATCACATCTTTGTCTACCAAGCTGTATTTACACACACGCTTGCGCAAACAGACAGAATTTCGATTTTCAAAGCTGTTATATATAGAAACAAATATATGTCCTTCGGGATATACTGTGTGTGGAGCCGTGCTTGTAGTATATTAAATAAAACCAAATTAAATCAACTTTTACCTGAATAACTAGTTCATAGGTAGCGCTCTCTTCTCTGTCCAGATTGGAAGTGATCGTGCTCACTGTCCCCCTCTCGTGGTGGATCATAAACTTGTTAGTAGCGTCACCTGGTGACGGGAGCAAGGAGTAGCGAATCTGACCGTATGGCTGCTGCGGGTCGTCCGCGTCACGTGCTATGACGTCAGCGACCTTGGTACCTGTAAAAATGACGTCACATGAAATAAATTGTGTCGTTTACTATGTCGTTTACTATGTCGTTTTATTAATAATAATTATAACACTTAAACATCTTGTTTTGAAATTGTCTATTTCACGTCCCGGTTAGAATTTAAAATTTTATGTATCCTTCTAAACATGCACTTTATTACCTGTTATTGAATCAAATCGTCAAGGGGTGTTACTATCAACGCAAATACTGGCCATGTTTAAATATAAGCAAAAGCAAATACTATACAAACATATTTGGCGCAGTGGTTTAAACCTATGTGTACAGTCCAGTGTCATGTTTTGGCAGTGTGCATCCGGTGATAAACTATTTGAAGGGGAGATGCGTGAAATTTTACACACTGACGTAAAAGGAATATTAAATGTGTGCCTCCTTACCGCTGGGCGATCTTTCCTTGACCCGGGCATGATGCGGGCCGGGTGCAAATTCTGGAGGGTTGTCGTTTTCATCCAACACGTCGATCGTAATTTCACTCGCTGGTTCGAGTGGGACCCCGTTGCCGTCGTGTGCTGACACCTAGCGGAGGTAAAAAATTGTATGTTTAGAAATACTGTTGGGTCGGATAAGGTCTTTGTATTTTTTTGCCCGACATCCGCCGATATGCCTACAAGTGTCAACCTAAACAGAATGCTGATTTACGGATTGTTACCATTATCTAAAAAGTTTTAAACACATTTCTCCATAAAGAAATTGTAGAAAAGTGTCTTTAGCTAACCTAACTAATGGGTACGATAATTAATGAAACAATTTATTTGAACCAACGATGGTCATTTCTACGGTGAACACAAATTTGTTGTGTTAGTTTCCAGTGGGTCGACAATCGACATATTAAAACATGCCACCAATAACGAATAAAACGCCCAGTCTGACAAAACTTTCAATATACTACTTTTTAATTTTGAGCATTACATTTTAATTACGACGTGTATACCAATGCCGAGCAGATTTTTGCGATAGGCAGGGGTAAAGACGTGCTATAAATCCCGGATTAGTGTCGTTTTAATACTTTGATGAGGTTAAGTCGAGTTTATCGCCACGCAGATGTGTCAAGTACAAAGTATGGACGGCTTAAGATTAAACAGATCTGGTAATATCGATTATTGCGAGACAAATCCTGTCAAAATTGCATTTGGAATCAAGTCCAGTGTAATTACCGATGGTTATGACATTCGAGGTCGATGCTGAACACTGGGAAAATGCACTTGCAAAATGCCCAAGAGTAAAATAATACCCAGAATACCCGAGAGTAAAATACACACAGCGTTAAACCTGGTTATATTGGCTCTCAGTCGCCTGCTGTGCACGTCGAATGCTCACTACGTGAAATTGGAAATTAATTTCGGAAAACCCAATATCCCACGCTGGAGTGAACGCAAGGATATATACATGAGCAGACCGCTAATCAATCGTGGACCATACTTTCCAAGAGTGAGGAGCTAATATAATTTTTATCAGTGTTCATAACAGTCCAGTCTTAGTTCAAAATATAGATTGCTACTCATAAACTAAAAATGCGTAAATTGATTATAGCGAAATCCAATCAGAAAGTTCGTTCCCAGTACTTAAAAACTAAACTGGGACAATGACAAGTTAACCAGAAACGCCGGGATCATGGATGTAATTGGATTGCTTTTTACGGCCGGAAAAAAAGCTATTCCACTGAATAGGCAAATTAATCCAATGCAATTAAGCATTAAACAGTTACATTACAGCGTTCCTTTCAAATTTAAAACAAAATATAAAAAAAAAATTTTAAGGCATATATGGTTAGTGAGCTATACAGAAATACTATTTTATCAGATTTAACACACTAAGTCCGGTAACCCAACCCGACAGTGGATACGAGGCAATCTGGCAATTGGGCGTGTTATTTCCCCACCACTCTTATAACTTCTTTTAAAAAGTGAAATCAACTTACGTTCAATTTGTAAGAGCTCTGCATTTCCCGATCGAGTTTCTGCTTAAGGAACAGGTGTCCGCTGAGAGGTTCGATTTGGAACAAGGAATCGGCGCCTCGACCTGATATACTGTAGATTACTGTACCGGTGTAATTGTCGTATGAGGACCGTAGCTGAAATGGGGAAATGTGAAGTTAGCACAACTGCTTAAAGGGCAAATTGCTCCTATTTAAAATGTCAATAAATGCACACACGAGTATTCCCGATTCCTTAGGCGGGGTAATAACTCGTAAGGTTCCGGTGCTAATCCCACAGTTTAATTCCACTCTCGCAAGCAGGCGAATAGGGAATTGATTTTTATACTAAACGTATACGGAGTCAGTATATAAGAAAAAAACCTACTGTCCGCCGACTTGCGAGCATAAGTTTGGTAGAACCAGACTATGTTAATTACAAAGGAAAGAAACTTATGGATTAAAAATTATAGCTTTCTCCTTACCCTTGCAATCAACTGGTCTTCTCTATTCTCCGACACTGAATATGAATTGAATTCCCAACGTTTTTGCCGACTCAGCACTTTTGACTTTTTAGAGCCAGATCGTAATGCGACAATTCTTTTATAAAGTCCATCAACTCGATAAATATTGTTGTGTTTCTGTGACAGCATCTTTAAATTAAACTTCAATTTGATCATCTTGTTTTCGTATGCGCCAGAAAGGCGATATTTCAACAGCACTGTGTTTGTGCGAAGCTTCGACGCAGGGGCTTTTAGCTTTAAAACATATCCATCCGCTTCTTTGGCGATCTTTAACAACACTCGATCTTCCTTTTGAACGAACTTTAAATTCGTAAACGAAACCGGTAGTTTCGCTATCACAGTTCCAGGCATTGCGTCCTTCGGTACATCGACTGGTATTGTAGTGATCGCATTTGCAATCGACGAAAGCAATGTAAGCCAAACAAGTGTTTTCATCTTAGCTTGTCAGGTCGTACAGGATTCTTGAAGAACACAACCAACACTTTTATACACAAAATTGACAGCTAACTTTTACCTGCTGAAAATAAGCTAGATTAAAGGTCCCGCGGTGACTGCTTTAAAGCAAACGTTCGCCGCTGGTTTAGAACGCCGTGACACGCGTAGGGCGTCCATATTCAAATACAAAGGTGATAAGCATGTCGGTTTGATCATGTTTACATATTTGCACCTCTAGATAATTGACATTTCCCTAACTCACACTTTCCACAATGGAACTTTACAAGGAATCAAGGTTTGATCAGCAAATTTAGTTTTGACATGTGAAATAAGCGGACACGCTTTAATAGACTGTTGTTTTTATATTTTCAAAACAGAGGGATTTTCAATTAATATTCGCAGAGAGCGTATCATAACAACTACCGAAGGATAATTTAGACCATTGTACTAGACTATTGGATTTCTGTCACCCATACACTGGATTTAAATATTGCAATTAGTCAATCGCAGGTTTATTATTTTACTCAAAATGGCTAAACTTCTGCCTGCTCTTACATGCGTTTCGGTCCATGACATTGATTACGCTAAGTGAAGTTGTGACTGAGCGTGATTTAAACTTCACTTTGTGAATAGTTGTCAAGTTTTTGCAACATTATCGCTCGATTAATCGACCGAAGCAGTGACCCAGTACCGTCACGTGACCGAGAACAATGGGTGGCGTTCTAGAATTGCGGATCGATTTGAAAGACGCGATTCTCAGTGCAAAGGATCAGAGGTTATTGTCTACTGCATTGATTATCGAAAATGGAGATACGTGGAGGCGCCTTCCGTCTTAATTCCTTGTTAATGCGCTCTCAATCTGACATCGGCTGGGCCGTGGTGCAGACCTCCGGGGAAAATATCAAAATTCGGGTAAAATGCTTACTTCTTCGCGACGTTACATTTTCACGCAAACAATACAGTGTTTATTGAAATATAATACATAAGTAGCTTCCCGTGAGATTTAATATTTTTAATTAGATTATATCTTTTTAAAGATTTTTCAGCTAAAATCACGAGGTTTGCCAAAAATGAAACAAAAAACAAATAGTAGTGGGGTTTAAAATAGGGAGTATATTGACGCATAGATGGAAAGTTAGTAAATATTACATCAAATATTACCGCTTGGCGATAAGTAGCCTTTTATCGTAGCTGATGTAATTCCATTAATAAATTTGAGACTCCCTCGACGTTATACCAGGGTACTACCAGCCGAGCTAAATCGCCGCCTCTAACCTAATTCCAATGGCTTGAAATCGAAGCCGCGCCACGGGAATTTGCACGTTCAAAGTCGTTTAATCTTCACACGTACCCGAGCGGCAGGAAGGCTTAGTCAAGTCAAACATTACCAACCGCGGTGGGAATTAAATGTTTTTGAACTAAAGACAGTCGGAGTCACGTGGTACGCGATTATCCAACCGAATACTGACATTGCGAACATAACAAACACTACTATGTGGAACAATTTATCAAAACATCCACAGACTGGTAATTTTTTCACACCGACCTAACATATCAATGAAGTTTATAACGCTTTGGCGCGATTCGCAAGATTTTGCTGATTCCAGCAGCGGTTTTATTCCAAATGACAATTCAGCAAATTAAAACTGCAACACGGATAATTATTTTTTATAGATTGCTAGCTGCTGGTCATTTTTACTTCAGCAACATAAGATCGCCATATTCGTATTATACGGTGAACATAACAAATGATTTCAATTTGTTTAATTCAACATGCAATATTCTTACCTACATTAAATAAACTTTTAAATGACTATACTAAAGTTTTCTCATTTTTTTCTTTTCTAAAATAATTAATAATCATTTATATACCTGTTATGTTAACGAAAAAGCAAAAAAATAAACTATTATTTTGTACTAAAGATTATAAATTGACTAACGGGCGCTCAGCGAAACTTTTCAGAATGTTTCAATCTCCAGCAAGAATCAGGTAACTCTTTGCAGGGGTCGATCAAACCCTCAAGAAACATCTTGACACACTCCCACAAGAATCACAAACAACTACAGAATCCGATTACACGCGGCATTTGAAACAGATACAACACGGCAGCAGTGACGGGGCAAGTTCAACCAACAAAACAGTTTCATGTAACTACAAAGTTAATTAAAATACAACAAGCATAACATTACGCGGTTAACTGAAGGCGGGCAATATTAAAATGAAGAAATGTAGAACTATGGAAATTTATATTATATACAACGATTACAACCAATACTAAAATCGTTGAGTTTAAAACTTAGGGAATGGGAAAACATTTACTAAACACTAACCCCTCGACCTAATGGGTTGACCACTGTAGATCGACTGATTTAAAATCTAAACTGACGAAATAATCTTAAATCTAACTTCACATGAACTTTTTAAATATGAAGAATATTTGCACCAGCTATATTCAAATGAATATTGCTAATATGTCTCTCCTCAATTACATACCAATTCTCACATTAGTTGAAAGTTTGAATTTAGAAATGCGACACTACTCCCAACTACCATGGAAGCTATGGGTCTGACCGAGCTTTTATATATTTTTAATACCAACACACATAACGTCTGGCTTCATAAGGTACTTTCTTCACTGTTCAAAGCAACTACATAAACACGCTTCTGAGCAAGTAAGCATTTCTGCTGTTATCAATGTTCAAAAGGACCCGCGTCAACAACATTACGTAATTCGCATCTTTCAAAACGAGCTGCTTGTCTTTGCAACAATCCGCATTGTCGATTCACAATAGTTGTAACCTTTCTTACCCCTAACCCTTTTCATCGCGACCCCGTTTTAAGGTGATCCGTCTTACACCCGAGACCCCTACATTCGACTGCTGTCGATGGTGTCGCGATTCGATTATGACGTCATAGCGAGCGGCGCTCACAAACGCGCTGATTCACAGTTATAAAGTGGCTTGGGTGGATTAAGGGATTTAGACTGGGCTTCCTCTCACATCGGTTCGAGCGGAAATTTGTCTGCGGGAAAAATAATCACTATCCGTTTCTATTTATAAACTTGTGTAAAAATCGCACGAAGAGAATAAAACACAAATAGTTTAAAGGAAAATATAAGCAAATATGGTGTATTTACCCTATTCTTTTTTTCCACCATTCCTGATCAACCACGCCCTGAACTCAATGCAATTAATCAAGATGAGTTTCAAGGAAATAATAACGAGTATAATCTTCTGTTCTTTAAGGATTATCGCGAATTGTACTGACTCGATTTAAAACGGAGAACAAAGTAAAAATCTGAAACACGAACACTAACATCACCTTCGCTGAAGCCATTTCTAAGTTCCCAACGTTAACGCCTTTACCTTTACCGAATCCAGCAGCATTCATTCTCTCCTACTTTATTACCATTTGCTTCTTTTACAGTTTTTTTCATTTATATACTTTTCAACTTATATTTAAAACATTCTGTACTTTGCGGTAGTTTTACAGCTTTTTGTATACAATATGGAAGTCTAATTAGAGCTTTTATTACAAATGTCGAAGGAAGTTCTTCCGATAAACATAGTCTATTTTTATAAAAAAAAAAACTAGACACAAAAAAGCTGTTAATTTTCTTAAAGTATATTCTGAGTAATTACTACTATTTTTGACCGTTTGCCGCAAATCGGCTGGAGCGCATAAACAATGAGAGTTTTGAGATATATTTACTGTTACCTCTTCTGCGGTCATCGGATTTGGTCGAACAGTTTTTGGCACTAATGACCAGCACTTTGATACAGAGGTCATCGATCAAACTGTCGTCTGCTTCATTGTCCAGCTAATTTCACATGACAGCGGAACGAAAGACAGGCTGGGAACCAGAAGGAAAAGGGGGAAGGAGGGAAACTGGGTAATAAAATGAAGGAAATTCACTTTTGCCTTAACTGTATAGCATTTTTTAACCAAGCGTTGAATTTAAACAAGCACGACTTCCTATTAGTTGACACTTTCCTTTTTCCTTACTAAGTTTTTCGGATTATATTTCTACTTTTTCAGACTATAGAAGTAAATATGTATTTTTAAAAGGGATTTTTTTTGGATTTTAATAAACATTTTTGTATTATTGACATATATGGCTTAGCAATTTTTTGTTTTTTGCTTTTGTTTTGTTAAGCCCGGTTAAATTTGAACGGAAACGACGGCGAGTACGCACTTTTCGAACCGTGATTATAATAAAAAGTTATTAAAATTTCATCCGTTGGTTTTAATTATTACAATTTACCATACACACTTTTATTATTACAGTTCATAAAACTCCAAGCACTATTTCTCTGCTGAGCTGACAACATTTCAAGATTTTGGGGGACGACAAATTTTAAACTTTAAATCGAGTAACAGCTTTCGTGGACCGGGCACAAAACGTAAATTTAAAATCAAACACAAATAGAGCTGTTCAAATACATGTACAATTTCAAGGCGGCCTCGCAAACAACGAAACAAATAAACTGCATAAACACCAGTATTGAAAATATTACAAAAAATATCAAACGTCAAAGTAATAGTGGCATTCCTGTAGATCTGTACACAGTACGCAGTCATATCTATCTTTTCGAAATAATATCTGTTCTATGTCTACGGACGATAAAAAGTAGTCGCTGAACCCTCGGCCTCCAAATTAGGTCAGAAACGATGTTTTTCCTTTAAAGACTCCCTGTAGTTATCTGACATTACTCATCGTCGTTATCGAATATTATAGCGCGATTATAAAAAGGAGTATACTAGTCAAGACATTTTATATTTAATATCGATCATATGTCTGGTCAAAGGGAGAAAAATAACACCGAATTCTGTCTGTCGGCTTCCTGCAGCGTTGGCGCTCAATTTCCATCAATCTTATCGCAAATGCCTGGATATTTTCTGAAGCCCAGTAGTATATTCTCCTAAGATGAATCTAAATGTTGTCAGAGTGTCCCAGTGGCCGTTTGACAATAACCAGACAACGATATCACTAATGGAACGCAATGTGGAGCGCTCGTTGACTCACAAAGGCGCTGCACCAACAGGGATTAACTGCAACAACACAAAGTGGTCTTCAACTAATCCCGGTGCTCGAGATTCAGCGAGCGTTGGCGGGAATCGAGCTCTCGAATTCCGGCCGAGCCCGTGACTCAGTCCCGATGTGTACGCAGGTAATCCCCGTAGCAATTCATGTCTCGTTTCACTAAACAACTTGTGAATTTCAACATTTTCTCCCGTTGATTAATACATGACATAAGTACACCTATAAACATTAATTACCCTCAACACTATACCCAAAAGTTATTTTTGCTACGGAAACCAATAAAAAACTGTCAAAGCATTCCGTCAACATGTGACAAGCCGGTAAAGGCGACGAAAAAAGTAAATTCGAAATAGATTTTGTCGGCTTTAAAACGCTAACTATATATAAATTATATTTTTTTTAAATACATACACACCACAAAAGTAACAAAGCTGAGTGTGCAAATCAATTTAAAATAAATTTTCCCGTGTAATGGACAACTGTAAGATCTGGATTATCAAGCAGTCAAACGTGCCTCGGCATGTATCAGTACAAAATGACGCAAGCCTGTACAACTTCCTACTTTTACAAGTAATATTGTCATATTATAAAATTATATGAACAGAAAATCTTTAAAATATTATTTTACCAAATAGATAAAATTGTTTGCTGATCAATATAAATTAATTTCATTAAATCGAGATTTTCTATTGAGGTATAACAACCAAGATAGGGCTACAGTGACCTTGTCCTGACATGGCAATCGATATGACGTGAAACAATATGATGCATTCATTGCTGTCTGACAATGTTATACATATTTAAAAACATGTTTATGTCTGTTTATACCACCTTTAAAATTATTTTTTATCTAAGATTCAAAGGCCACTTCTTTACATTATATGCACGCTTACTGAACTCTAATCCTAAATTAAGTAATCTAATCTGTTATCAGTTGGCAACAATAACTGTTTAAAGTTACTATTTGTGGTGTATAAAACAACCACCTAACTTTAAAAAAACGCAAAAAAATAACTTTTTAAATCTCAGCGCCGTTCCACGCGTCATACACCGCACAGTGAGCACTGCAACAAACGTCCTGCTTATGACGTCACATTGCGAGACAATGGACGACGCGCTTGACCTTAATCCAGAGGCCAAAGCATGGAAACCGCGGGAGACAATCATGAGAGACAATCGGCATAGTGATGGAAGAATTACCAAATGCAAAGAAGACTTTTTCGAATCGCAGCTTGTTTTAATTAAATTTCGATGAAAGTTTATTAACTTATTAAAAACGATCACGTTAATTCAACCATTCCATTTTGTCCATTGGTCAAAAAAGAACACACAAAGAGAGCCTCTTTAAAAACCCAAACATTTACGCCAGTAAATGACTGGTGCGCTTATACAGTTTATATTAGCCAGATATTTTGTGCGGCGCTATTATTCAGTAACTTATCTGAGTTATTCATCATCTCATGTTCGGTCGAACAAGTACACCTCATCAGAGGTGTATTGTGTAAGGGCGGAGGTAATTTGGGAAATAAATTGGCGGAAAACCGAGAATCAGCAAATTAGTTTAAACCTGCAACTCGATACAGAGGCAATCAGTCTTGGCGGATTTGCCGAAAACAAATAAACACTCGAACGAAACAAGCTTCAGTGACGGTGATTGATACAGAAAAATCAAGGTGGTTTAAGGAAAGCAAACAGCATGCAAACGAAAGTAATATTTTCCATATTTAGATTTTTTTTCGTGTTTAGACATTTACTGATACGAATTCGAGTAACTTGACGTAACGTATGGATATAGAAGTGAACTAGCGTTGTGTTTGATGCAATATAAAATCGCATACTTGTGATTTATTCATTATTGGGAATGCCTCCTTTTAAATTGAATTATAACTATTTAATATCAACTTAATGTCGGTATCGAACGATTTACAAATGTAGTTACTGTTTAATGGGCATATTCCCGATTTGGGTCGATAAATTGCTTTTATTTGTCGAAATCACGCAAATATGTACTCCATAATTATCTAGTTTTATATCTTGTACGTTTTGTGGGGATTATGAGATCACTAGTTTCCTGTAGCCTAGGTTAAGTCTTCCTGGACACTGGAGGATGGCCGTATTGTGACGTCACAACGACGAAAGTTAATCCGCCAATCAATTACCTTTGCTGCTGTGATGTCACAAAAGGGAGTCAGATGCGCGGCGAATCGCAATTTTGGCGCCAAAACGGATTTTCGATTAATGGACGTGGAAAACGGCTTTACAATTCGCACTTAACACGTGAGACGCTCACTAAATGTGATGTAAATGAGACATGCAAGTGAAGCAGTTATGCAGTTAATGTCATGTATTGGTTAAATAACAAAATTCGAACAGCTGTCCCGGTATGGAAACTTTCTCGGTAAAATAATGCATTAACAGAACTAAATAATAACTCTGTCTTTTTGACTGGATCTGAAAGAATAATATATGCAAACTCCCACAGGGAGGAAAGACTTAATAGAACTCCCGTTGTGTGGATTCCAGCGCTCTGTCTGTCTGGAGCTGCCGTTGTCCTAACTCAGCGGGGAGTTGGGAGAAACGCACTCCCAGCAATGCTACGCGCTACGGGTTGCGCAATAAACACAAGAAACAAATATACTTGTTACTATACGGCGGGTGTGTCACAAAAGTCACTGGATACTGCTAAGTCAGCACAACACCTCTACAAACGCAACAATTTATTATGACGTAAGATTTTAATCGTCCGTTTTCCAAATGTGCAAAAATATGAGGACATGCACCCAAATGACCAGTGTGAAATAAATTTTCGCAGTTCTAAGTATCTCTCTTTCATGAATAGACCTACGGGCGGCACTAATGGTAAAAAATGATGACTTACATTACATTAGTATGGGCGGCCATGAAAGGCCAATAACTCCAAAATTGGTGACTTGCTACAGCCATGTTTTATTTTTTAAACATTTCTTGACTAACTTAATAAAATAACGCAAAACGATTTCACAAAATGAGACCAGACCGTACATATACTGTTCTGGGCAATTCATACACCAAAAGCTGAGAAACTAAGAAATCAGCATAATGACAAAATTGTACTGGTAGTACTACAGACACGTAAAATTTGACTATTTTTTTCACTCATTGAGTGATATTCCGAAACGTCTAAAAAAAACAAAAACATAAATCTAACTGTTTTGCTTTGTTTTAGACTTCCCTAACTGCATTTACTACGTTGCTTAAATAAGGATAACCTACATGTTTTAAAAAAAATCTTGTAGATATCGATTTTAAATTTTAAAGATAATTTAATTTAATAAACTAAACTAGGGCGTCCAAAAGTAAGAATTTTGTTTTCTTTTCAATATTATTTCATAAATGCTGAACGATAAACGCCAGTTGTCTTGTCATCAAAGGGTTAATGGTGACGCAGAACATTCATTCAAAGACAGCTACGTAAACAAATCGAAAGCGTTTATTAAAAATCAGATTTTCTCTAAACCTCTGAAGCCTATAACAGACATGTCTAAACACACCTTGTTATTGAGATACACCACAAGAAAAGAATGAACACCTGAAAGCCTTTTTTAAGTTTTTCTACAAGAAACGTATCTTCCGATTACATCTGCAATGTGTAAAACCCGACATTTATATTTTAGCACACAAAACCACATATGTAATTAACTGTCGAAATATTGTATTGGAAATAGAAAAAACATATCATGCCTGATTTGGCAATCAACTCCTAGGCTTGTAATGGAAACGAAATGTACCGACAAACGTCTTAATGTGTAAATTACGACTGTAGATTTAGGTTTGAATTATATCACAACTGCTTAAAATCTGAACACAATGCGATAATTTAAGTTTTACGACCGTGTCCTATATAAGCATATGTTAATCTAAATTCATTAAGTAGAAGGCGTGCAGAACAATATGCAACTTTTACAGCAACCTTTCCAAAAGCTAGTTATTGCAAGCAAATGAATATGCGCCAACACAACAACGTAAACTATTGTAAAGCATGCTGTCCCGTTTTCCCCAATGACTTACATTGCCCTGCCTCATTAATATCCTAGTTATAACTCCCAGTGGAAGAGAATAACTTCGATCAATCGCTTAAATAGAACTGAACTGCCGGCGTAGGCTAGACTATAATTAATCCCTTGAAACAGACAGTGAAACTGTATAAGCGCGCCACTTTATTTATTATAGCTTTGCGAGTAAGTGCACCAAGTGTATCGCGAAAAAATGAATGCGACTTCCTTGGTTTCTATTTTGCTGGCCATCCATTTTTGTAAAACCTGTTTACGTTACGTGACCAATTGGTCACCCATAGACGGCCCGAGTGGTATCTATGCATAGAAGGTAGCACAAGTAAATGCGGATTTTACCTAGTTAACATATAAAGAACTGTATCAACAACTTTACATCGAAACTATGATTTAGCTTAAGGACCTCGCTATTACACAGTATTCAAATTACCAACGGTATGCACCAAGGATGCAATAACCGGCACTGCTAAAATGTACCGCGAAAACCAAATCCAAGTTGGTCTATGTACCGCAGCCGCAAACATAGGGGGAGAATGTTAGCTGTACGCTTTAACATGCAACATTTAAATCGTATTAGATTTCGGCGACAATTATGCGTATTCTAATTATTTAAAATCTTACGTTTTATGTCATAATCAATAACAGCAGATTTACTAGAAAATCCAGAAGCGTCTTGTCATTAATTTTTCACATAATGTTCAAGTTAAATCAATATGTGTGCGTAATTAATTGCCCTTTTGATGCACCGCACGTCGACAAAGAATGACGATGAATTACCCGCCGTTAAAATAGATACTAATGGACCTTAAAACTGGAATCCGCGACCGCATCGGGCTATGTTGTCCCTCTGGAATTCGGCGGACGACAGGATACGGTTCACTGAACACGTGAAGCTGCACATCTTCGATGAGTTCATTATGGTACAGTGGATGACTTACACTAGGTAACAAACTTGCAGTTTTGTTGTGAATTCTAATAAACTTGTAGTTTTATCGTGAATTCTGTTATACAACGAAAATGGATGATGTGTCAATGCTGATTTCTAACTTGACCATTTAAATTCCAATTGTGATTTGCCCGCTAACGCTAACGCAATAGTATTGGTTATAATTAATTTTAAGCTAAACTGATGTTAAGTTTTTTTAAAACTTCTTCATCCGGGATTTGTAACAGATTTAAAATGTTTCCACCTTTTAATAATTTACGTGAAAACTCAATACACATACAGTAACTACTGTTAGACTCTTCTGAACTAAACTGTTAACAAATTAATAATACGAAGTCTCATGGCTCTGGTCATTTGGTAATTTTTGATAAAAAACAAGGTATTGTACTTTCTGACTCTACACACTTTTTCGGCTCATATAAATAAGTTCAAGTTTAAATGCTGCATATTTCCTTGTCTTAAGCAGCAAGAATAAGGATAATGACAGTACAATCGCAATTAGCAAAACGTGAAGTGAGAGGGGCGCGGAGAGTCCCTCTTTTCTCATAATAAAGAAACAACGATTCTTTTTTGGCCTTTGCGGAAAAAGTCGCTGCAACAATCTTACAACCGATCTTACATTTCAACCTGATTGTAAAGTATGAATAATCTTTCCAATCAAGACACGGCGTCGTTTTTACTAATGGCTAGCAACGAATATATGACATATGTACGGGAATATATGTATATTTAATCATTCTATATCAAAACCTGTATTTGAAAGGACAATTAATCATGATCAAGGTCAGAAAAAAACTGTCGATATATGTGCAATAATGCACGCAAAGCCTATTTTTACACATTAAAGATGATGTATTCGTGTGAAAAAGTTTACATCGGGCGTTATGTAATCTTGTGGCTGGCAACAATCTTGTAAACGTGCACGGATAGATGCTCCCCGTAAACCGCGATACTTTCGATCCCCTACTAGTCCATCGGCGCTTTCTGACCACAAGCACCGTTTTCTGTATCGCAACACTCCTTACAAAAATTCAATTTGCTCCATTGGGGATCAATGTATACCACATTACCTATCCACAATCTTCTGTTTTGTGATTAGCACCACACACCACGGCAGAATTAACCTTTGTGGCCACCAAAGGGATTTCGGAGACTAAGAAATCCAATTAGCCTAATCAAATAAGCCTATTTTAAGGGACAGATTAGGTTTCGCGTAAGATTGCCGATGTGATAAATCAAGAGCGAAAATTGCCCGTTTCTCAAATTTTGTCGGACGCAATTAACATTTCATGGGTTCCTTGTTCAATTATTAAAGGTGGCTTTAAGAAAATCCATCTCCCAATACACTTTATTGTTCTGTGCAATTGGTAAAACAGCCGAAGATATAGGATGTTGCTTTTACCTCCATGGGTAGAGGAGCAACAACAGACGTTACAACGTGATAACCGCCAAACTATCTCGTATGCTGAAAGTCAAGTTAAAGGAGCTTTAAGTATGTTGTATATTGGGTGCAACTTGAGTTTTGAGCGATCCGATCGGTACGGGTGGGATATCAATGGATCAGAGTCAGCTTCCGTGAACTGCTAAATGACACAACCTTTCATATTTGTATAGAGTGGGAAAATCCATTAAGGATTTATGCATGGTCATATCGTCTGATAAATGCCAGGGGAAATCGTGTGTTGGCAGAATTTGATACACATAATCTAAATTAACTGGCCGGAGATCCTTTCTTGGCTCCAAAACCAAACGGAAAGGTAAAACAAAATTCTACTGCAGTCGCCTTTGGACACGGTTTTAACCCGATGTCCTTTTGGCGGGAAACCTGATTGCAGCAACTCTTTCAACTCCTGGATATAATAATCCACCACAAGGTGGCTCCTGCTGTTTTCTTGGTTGGTTATTCACTGTTAAATAACGCTACCCCGACTCTTATATAAAAAACGTCCTAGTGACGAGACCATCATGGCTTCGAAACTTGGATAGGTTAAAAAAAAATCAATAACGCTACTCGCGTTTTTCTATATCTACGCAAATAAAACGCATATGTATACCATTTTCTAATTGCAATGAGAAATTAACAAGCGATATCTTCTCTATAAAGATGTTTGCTTATATTTAAACGCACGATTAAAAAACAATAATATATACCGGTATTCCAGTGGACAAACTGGATAAAAGATAAATGTTTTTTTTGTATCGGTTTACACCTCATGTGTATAATTA
>CH002044.1:1587640-1619454 GCA_000149265.1 Ciona savignyi | reverse complement strand
GACTAATCTATTATTAATACCCTTGGTTCGAATTGACTAGCGACCGATAACAAGTGTTGCTGTTTATGCAGTGTATAGACATAATGACATGTTATACCAGTGGTTCCCAAACTTTTTTGGTTGGCGGCGCCTTTGAAAACTTTTTAAACCGTGCGGCTCCCTCATAAACCCAAAATTTTTAAACTGCAAGTATTGTATATTGTAGATCCAGACTAGCACGCATTTGGATAACCATTCAGAACTATTCACCAAAGTGACGAACAGTCAATTAATGCAAAGCAGTTATTTGACAAACCATTATTCGAAAATCAATGCCACGTTTGTCAGCAAATAGTGGGAGATAACACCGAACAATGGATTTTACAAGTAAAACGAATGCTGTATGCCAGTGTATGGGGTTGTACACCAGGCTTAAACATCTCCAATTAACGTTTTACTGGTGTAACGAACATGTACTGTAATTTTTGTGAAAAAAACAATAAATGCAGCAACTTCCGCATGCTTTCGTGGCGCCCCTGGCAAAGTCTCGCGGCTCCCCAGGGCGCCGCGGCGCCCGGTTTGGGAACCACTGTGTTATACAATCCAAGACGTGTGGAACACTAACATGGTCGACAATTTCGACATGAATTCAGTTTTTATTTTGCAATTGAAACATAGACCTTACAGTTAACGATAACTCCATGTTTTCTATTCAGTCTAACGATTTACTTCGCATTACTTCCATTTATTACACTGAACATGAACGATATTTTGGTTTTTTGAAGTCTTTTAAACTACTTTTTGGTGCGAATCATTAGCGCGTGTGTGGATTAATACAAAGTTTGCATATGATCTACTTTTTGTAGTTGGGATAGAATAGAGCAGGTTATATTTAGCTTTGTAAATAGACATTTGTTTTCCGGTCTAAGCAAATTCTGTATATGAATCGATGCAAATCACTCGGCCACAAGACAGTTTACAATCTACTTCTAATTGGAATATAACGCAGGGGCTGATGATAATACCTCGTGCCCGCCGCCTAGCGGAGTTAAGGTATTTGGACCTTTCTAGTGTTTCAGTCGCTTGCACAAGACAACAACGGATTAAACCAGTTTGTGGTTTTGACCAACAAACTTTGGGCGATGCAGATGCTCTTCTAAACGTTTAACCTGGTTAAACGGTACTTATTAGAAATTAGTTCGTTATTTTTTCGTCCAAATAACAAAAATATTTAAAATACAAAATGACGTAGAATAACGGTTAAACGAACAGTCAATAAATCACACAATAATAACTAAATCTAAACAAATCAAAATAAAATTTGATGTAACGGCTAAATCTAAACAAATTAAATAAAATGCGACATATTACGTGTGTTTTTTTTAACCTATGATGGGCTCGTCACTTGGACCGTTTTTGTATAGTAGTCGGTATATGTATCGGTCGCGTTAACCATTTGGCCACACGACCGTACATATTACGTGTGTTAACCCTCTTGGTTTTCCCATTCACGGGGATAAACATGGAAAACATGTTTTTCCAACTCGGGTTAAAGTCTACAGCTGGTACCGAAACGAAAAAGTCATGTGTTCCCAAATGACGAAAAGTTAGAAGTCTTAGAACTAATAATAAAATAACCTTACCTGTTTTGTGTTTGTTAGTAAGCAGTAACCTTTAACAGTCGACTCCCACCAAGTATATGTCTTGGACATTGCTGAGTCCACGAATTATATTGTCTGCAGACATGAAATAAAAATTTGTCCACAGATTAAAATCTGTGCTTTACACAGGGCCATTGTTATCAGTAATATTTCCTTTTATTATAGGATCTTTGGGTTCATCTATAAGCGACGTAAGTGTTTCATCACAATGCAAAGAATAATGGAGCGAACAAGATTATTTTTGTTGCATTTCAGTAAATCAAAAGAAAAAGTTGTCAACTCAGCTTATTCGAACATGCCCAGTTTCTTGAATGAACTACCTGTCACAGAAAAAGTTAACGTTTCCTCAGACTTCAGTAAACTGCAGTTTGAATCCGATAAAAAAGATGCAGTGAAGAACAGTAAACGGCTAAGGGTGGGTGTTATAGGCATGCCCAATGTTGGAAAATCAACGCTTGTGAACACCCTTATCAACACACAAGTCATGGCAACATCGACTAGAATTGATACCACGGTCAAAAATTCTCTCGGAATTTTCACCCATGGGGATGTTCAAATTGAGTTTCAAGACTCCCCTGGTATTTTTAATAAGTCGAAATCGAAAAGGTTTCATGGACAATTCAACCAAGATTTTCCGAGCGATTGTTTTGCGGAGTCCGACATTTGTCTGGTGGTTGTCGACCTTTCCATGAAAAGAACTTTAAACGGATTCTTGGACCCCGAAGTACTGGTGCACCTAATAAAACACCAGCACATCCCTTCCATTTTGGTAATAAATAAATTGGATAAGGTTCGAAAAAAATCCACCGTTTATGAGCTTATACCACAGCTGACAACAGGTGTAGTTGGTGGTGTGGAATGTAAACCGGTAAAGAGGAAAAACCCTCCCAAACCTATAGAAGTGCCTCCAGTGAAAGCAGAAGTGATTCAAGCTATAAATAAGGTTGATGAGTTGTCAAGCACGGAAGATTTAGGATTCTTGTACCGGAGCGAGGAAAAACTGCTACAGCAACTACGGAACTGTCGGGGGTGGCCTCACTTTAATGAAGTTTTCGTCATATCTGCATTAAGAGGGTGGGAAACAGACCGATTACGCAATTACCTTACTTCTAAAACAAGGTCGGGTAGGTGGAATTTCCCCCAAAATGTTGTAACGCCTGAACCAACAGACAATATACTGAAAGATATTGTGCGTTCTGCTATGTTGGACAACTTGCCTTATGAAATTCCATACCAAATAAAAGTCGGAGTATCAAGTTTGCAACGTAACCACGGAGTAATGAATCTGCAATTTGAACTGGTTTGCAGAAAAAATGCCCATGCACGACTTCTAAATCAAAGCATGGACACCATTGAATATTCTGCTAAATCTAGAATTGAAAAGCTTTTAAATTGTGAAGCAACAGTCCAATTAATGCCTTATCTAAAATAAAATTATTTTCTATTATGTTTGTTTTGTATGAAGTGGATAATGCATTGGTACCAAGAGTCTAATTTGTTTCAGGTAAAGAGGAAACTAGAGCGGAAATTAAATACAAACTAAAGATTATATTATTAGAGCTGGGGATGAAATAAGTGTTGATTAAGGGTTCCCTGCTTTTAGACTCCGTTTTGTTTCCTGGTTGAGTAGTATAAAAGCTATGCATTGCATTCATACCACGCCATCTTATCGCTTATTTCATCCCTGGTAAAGCATTTAACACAATTTGTCTCACATTAGCTATTAAATTTAACCTGATTGCAGGAAGCTTGCATTAATGCTATAATATGTGTAATCCTTCCCACAGCAGCTAGTTGAATGTGATCTCACCACCCTCCAGTTGACGGTTCAACACACTACCAGTAGAATTAATCAGCTGGACCAAACGAAAATCAGTCAAACTGCATGGCGATAAGCATCTGTTTTTATTTAAAATATGCAATCCAGTGTGATCTCATCAAACAATATATGACACCACTACACATTTAAAGGAACGACACAATTCGGCAATAAAAAGTAAAAGTTTAATTCGGCTAAAAATAGTCACCCAGGTACATAGTGATTTATTAAAAAGTAATTGTAAGTGATACTACCTAGCATATTTGCTAATCGAGTACTACTTGTTTGTATCTACAGCCATTTTCATTTACTTCAACAAACGTTATGAGTAAGAAATTGACATGGGGTGAGGATGCTGCTGGTTTTTATTATCTTGGTTCGAATGTTGTTCGTTGTTTTCCCTCGACACGTTAACCCCCGGGTTTTCCTGGGGCATTTGTTGACTCATCGTTTGTAGGAATACCTGGGTCCCGTCGGTGGGGTGTGGGTACGATGCGGACACGACACGGGTGGTCGCCTGTTCTGCAACACTGCTCACGGTAACCGTCGAAGTGGAAGAGATAATCTGGCGAATCGAGGTTGATGGGGGTTCGACGAGGATCTGTTGTGGGAACTCGATCGCTGGGACTTGTCGGACATGCGAGTTTGCCGGGTTCGTTTGCATTGTTGCTGTTGACGGCGATTCTGTCTCTTTCTTCGCCCGCTTCGACGCATTAGAGCCCCCAGACATGTGGACTCTCATGTGCTTGTCTAAGTGCCAGCGGGTTACGAAGTACTTCCCGCACTGCTTGCACATGTCTGCCTCCCCCGTGTGGATCTTCTCATGCTGGTCGAGGTACCACTTGGTGGCGAAGTGTTTCTCGCAGTATTTGCACGCGTGTGGTCTTTCTGTTTGTTGCGCGCTCTGTGGTTGCTCCTGTTGCTGATGGTGTTGTTGTTGTTGTTGTTGCTGTGTTGGCTGCAGCTGTTGTCTAATGTGCTGCTGCTGCTGTTGTTGTTGTTGAATTCTTGGTTGTTGTTGAATATTCAGATGTTGAATATTGATTTGTTGGGTGTGTTGATGATTTTGTTGAGTGCCCTGCAGTTTCTCTTGTTGCAAATGTGACTGCTGATGTTGAATCATGGCTTGTGTTTGATGGAGTTGTTGCAAAGGTGGTTGAACAAACGCCTTGAAATATAAGACCAGGTTATTAATCAAAAAAACTCTTCATGGTTTATATGTTTTTTACTCAAAGACTTGCATTCTAAATGGGTTGCAAGTTAGTCAGTTGTGACCCTTGGGCAAGGCACTTACTGGATATTGCCTGGATCTAGTGCAGTGGTTCCCAACCTTTTTTAGTGTCGGGGCCAAATTTCAAATTTTAGAATACGTATGGAGCCGCATGAAAACACTCATGAAAACATGAAAACACACTGCTTTAAGAAAACAGTGACGTAACAATAGCAGCCTGTTCACAACTTTCCTTGCCTCTAACCTTAACTATGAACTAAAAACTCTTTTCCTAGCCTTCAAACTAAGCAAGGGTAATTTTAGAATACTAATTTAATTTTTTTATTATTAGAATCAGATTCTTATATTTTTAAGGGATTTTCAAAGGTCAATGAGAGCCGCAAGAAGGCTAGCTGGGAGCCGCGGTTGGGAATCACTGATCTAGTGGATTAATGGGTTTTAAGTGAAGCAACATCTAACCCAATGTGATAACACCACTCGCTTTTTTCATTTACAAAGATTAAACAGGAATACCCATCCTACCGAAATCTTATAATTAAAAGCACTAGAGTAAAATTTTTATCCCTGGTTCCACAGATTTAATACCTATATCTACATAACTAACGCTTGATTGTTATGTCCTTTACAAGATCCTGAATTAAAACTCGCAAAACGAACATTAGATCATAATGATGCAATTTTGCTCCCCTGGCAAATCAACAAGTTTCCTCATATATACAAACCCAAATTTATACATTAGAAAACACAATTTATACATTAATCCTATTCATATAAACTTACAACTTGCGGGAGGGAAGCCATAACTGGGGTTACCAGGCCAAGGGGGCCTGTTGAAGAGCAAATCGGGAGCTGCATGTGTTGACCAGTCACCGTGGCTACTGTTTGACCATTGGGTAATCCCGGGTTTGTGAGTCCAATCGGTTCGCATCTTGTTGAGAATTGCTTGTTGCAGTACTTGCACACATGGTAGGGTGTGGAGTGTGGCTCAATCAGTACCATCGTCTGTGGTGGGTGGGAATTTAGTGGAGTCTAGCAAATGTAACTTTAGCAACCTACAAGTTTTGTGAAGGCTGCTTCATGATTATTTGTTAGAACAATGAGGGTGTGGGTCATTAACCAAAGAAAAAAGCATTAAATGTTCATTTAATAATTTGAGTGCAGTAGCCTAATCTGGTTTTGCGTACATATTCTAGGCCAGCTATGAGCTACTAAATATTTAAACTGATTTACTATTTGATAAATCCTGAACGCCATTTGTTAAATACTTAGAAATACCCAAAAAGTGGTTAACATATAGAGTTTAATAAAAAGGGTCAGGAATTAACTTGCAGAAAAGTTGCAGAAAGTTTTCAGTAGTTTACACAAATAGATTAACACCAGAAGCTATTTTAGTGATGTAAAGCATAGTGCACACTGCGCAACCATATCAAGTGCGGACAATGAAAAGTACATATAAAGCTGGGTTTGCATACTTCTAATTGTGAAAAAGATTAATTATTTTCTAATAAACAGTTTGATTTGTGTGTCTGTACATTTATAGTGCATATGCCTCATTATCACACCCTACCATAATAGATTGAACTGACATGTACATCAGGTGCCCCTCGCGACTAATTAGTTGCGTCATTGAGCAAGGTACTTGAATGTTTCCTTAATCAAGTGGCAAGTGGTGTAATGGTATTAAGGACAGAACTGTCACAGAATACCATTATATTCAACACAGTACAATAGCAACTAGACTGTAGGCAAAATCTGAAGATTGCATGTAATATAATGCGCTTGTGATTCCTATCCATGAGAGAAAATGCGGATATCCTGATATTTACCTGTTGTGGAATCACTTGTTGCCTTTGTTGTTGCTGTTGTTGTGGCTGCAAGTTGTTCTGCTGTTGTTGCTGGTGTGTCTGTATGTTTGCCTGAGCTTGCTGCAGCTGTTGTTGGGGTTGTTGCTGCGATAGTTGTTGTTGCAAGAGTTGTTGTTGATTGATGACTTGGTGTTGTTCGGTTGTGGGAAGCGTCAACGTCATCGATTGGACTGTTGACGGGTTGCTTGTGACCTTGGGGAAATATTGGGACTTTATATGCAATGAGATGTTTAGAGAATTGACCATTTACCAATGCTTTTTAATGTAAACCACTGCCGTATTACATATATTTTCTTCCGAATTGCGGAAATGTCTGATTCAATTCAACACAATGATCAAATAATGGGAACAGGGCAATGTAAATTTATATTTTTGGTCGTAAGTGCAGGAAATGAAGCATCAATAAATCCGGTCATGTTGAGGTATTAGAATTTGGAGATAAACTTTTCGCCATTGGAAAATTGACAGTTGGTAATGCGGCAGGAATTCATCAGAATACCACATGCTCACAAATTGGCCGGATTCGTTTAATAATAACTCTTAATTGCAATTTTAAAGTGGCCCATTGAAATCTTCTATTTTGAACAAGGAAAGCTGCTTGCTGCATCTTGTATACCAGAGATGGCCAACATGTAGCAAAATAAAAATGGCATGTGATCTTTTGTTAAAATACAATGGTGAAAGCCAAGGTTTGTTACACAGTCCATTGTTTTTCAGAATACAAAAGACCAATCCCAACAATGATAACAAATTGGATTTTTGTCTGCGTCACAATAGCAATTAAACATACATTGCCAAATGTAGGCATGAGAATGGGTTATGAAATAAATTGGCATGTCCATGTTTGTGTGTTGGGTTGCACAGCCCTGATTTACACCATTTTTTTATGATGCAAAGTCAAATTCAATGGTATATTTTCTGCTGAACTTACTTGTATCGGTTTTTGAATAGACACAGATTGTTCTTGTGAAGATGAGTTGTCGTTTATTCTTGTGCAAATCTTTTCGTGTCGAATTGCGTTGTATTTGGAACTAAAGTAGTTCCCACAGAAACGACAATACCTAAAGGTGAAGTTGATTTAGTCGTAAGGGACACCACCAGTAAGCTTTCTTGTTTAATTTCAAATTTACCAAACATTTAAAAGTGCACTTAATGTTTGCAAACTGCCTTTATTGACTGGACTTGATTTATAAAAAAGACTCTGACAATGCTTGAGTAATTAAACTGCGTACAGGTTGTATTAAAACGCAATTGCAAGTCATACTATGAGTACTGCTTCTTATTCAGAAGATATAATCACGGGTGTCTTTATTGCTCTTATTTAGAATAAAAGCGAAATATCCGAGGTTAGGATTAAAAGTCCCATACCGCTCACGAACAGTGTACTTCAGACAGCCAGACCAGCAGTAATTTGTGATTACTGGTTTAACATTTTTATAATGTGGTCTAAGATAACAGTAGTTGGATTTTCAATCTGATATGGTTGTGTACTTCAAAGCACTTGACAAATTTTGCCTTGATCTATTGAAATCGCATAAAAACTGTAGTAACACATAAAACACAACACTAATTTCAATACCTTTCTGGTTTACCGACAGGTGCTACAGGCGCCACCGTGACCGCGAGTCCGTTGGCGACAGATTGTGGCACGATTATTGGGTCGTTTGGACTGTGGAACAACCTCTCATGGCGAATAACGTTCCACTTTGTACTGAACTCCTTGGCACAATATTTACAGATGTGTACACGGCGGCCATGCTCATGATGCTCTCGCTGGACTTGATTCGATGGGTTGTTCTGAATAACAAAATAATATTTTTAGGTTAGTTTTATATTAACTTTTACATTCATAATATGCAAACAACATTTGATATAATATTGTTGTTAGCAATGGAACAAAATATGTTGTTAAACAAGTCACTATAAAAACTGGAATGAATATGGGTAAATGCTAGAAAGAATGCGAAAAAAATAACCCCCTCAGCATTGACTGTTTCAATTTGCTGCCATAATAATTATAAAACAAAAAAATAGTGTGAGGTCCATGAAAGGGCTTACTGCATATGCTGTTAATGACTATCTGCAAATATTATTGAACGTATATTAATGTTCAGATCTATTACCTTGCATTTTTTCTGGTGTTTGCTAACACTCTCTTGGCTGGAGAATCCAGTTTTGTGGCAGAAGTAGCATTGAAAGGGAGTCTTCACATCCATTTGCTGCTGGTGGGCTGGCTGTTGTTGGTGAGGCTGTTGGGATTGGGGCAGTTGGGGTTGATCTTGTTGCAGGTTTTGCGCAGCTGTGTTCGATTTGCAGATCTTTTCATGTCGAACTACGTTGTACCTGATGGGTTTTATAAATGTTACTTGCCAAAGACTTGAAATATTAAAGTACCCTGGATTAAATTTTTTTAGTCTGGTGGGGTCTAGTGGTTTAGTCGGACGGGTTAGTCTGTAGGTTTAGTGCGTCGTCTTTCAGCTAAAGGGTTGCAGAGACGAAACTGGTCGCTAGCTAATCCGTTGTGTCCTTGGGCAAGGCACTTAACGGACATTGCCTGAACCCAGCAGATTAATGGGTTCTACTAAATTGAAGGATTGTGTGAATCATAAACAACACACATATTTTTCTCTCCATATGCAACAATACATAATGAATATAACATGGAAAAAAATAAAAAAATAACACATTCATATGGTAGGTTTACTACAGCTTTTGCAGTGTGTTGAATAATAGAGATATTGCTGCAATTTTGTCAAAACCGACTATTTAGTAGCTGGTTTCAATTTTTTATTTTATGCAGCATGGATCTATCCACTTTATCCAGTCAGCATTAAAAATCGACAACTTAATTACCTTATAAATAGATGGTAAAAGTGCATTGTTAAGCACAAAGTACAAGCCTTTTAATTGTTGCTATATATAAAAGTAAAAGACATATGCTCAGCAATTATTGTTTTTGCTAAATTATGTACGTAAGTTAACCACTTACGCTATGTTTATATGTTAAGTAGTGAAGGAATTATGTGGTTTTACCTTGAACTCAATGTTTTCTGGCAATGGGTGCAAGTGTAGGGCTTTGTAACTTGAGTTGTAGTCCTCACAGGTGAAGAAAGATTAACCACCTGACCAGCTTGCATTATTTGTGGCATTCTTCGCTGTGCGATTTGTTGGTTGGGCTGAGTAATTATGCTTAGTGGGGGCACAGGGACCCCACTTGGCTGGGTAATCACATGGGTGGCTACGGAGGGGTTAATGCTGACAGTGTACACCCCAGACTGGTTTGGTCCAGCCAGCATATTCATTGGATTTGTTTTTGAAATTAAAAAACACGTTTTTAAAGTCCAGCTTTGGTAATCACAAGATAGCCTAGGCTACCTAAAATGAAATAAATCTATAGAAGTAATAAAGTGTAACAAGCAACATAAATATGAATATTTTAATGGCAAGTAGTGCCATTCATAATCAAGTAATATTGGTAAAGGCGGCCAATTAGTCAATTGTTTGTATATTTGTGCGTTATACCTCGTTAACAATAGTTGCTTGTGCGATGAGAACGAATAAAACCGTATCATCAATTGTTTCATGTTATTTTTTGGTTTGAATATGTATACATTCTTACACTGCTCTCAAAAAGCACGTGCACTGAGCTGAGTGTAAACAGATCATTTTTTACGGAGGCAGGGCCCAGAAATAGAGAAGCTCCCTCCGTTTTACTTTCTTGTTGTTTCTTTTTTTCTCACTCGGGGATGCATCTGCAGAGCGTGCTCCGGCGCTTTTACTTTTCCATCCTCTGACTCATAACGCGCAGAACTAAAGAGCCTCGGAGAGACCTGCACCCGCAAACAAAGGAGAAATGCGCCGCGCCCTCGCGTTAACAAAGAGAACGCCAACCTTCGCCACAACCTGACTGTCCATTTAACGTTACGTTCGTAGCTATACACTCTACTTTGTATCTGCTTTTTTACTAAATATATCTTATAAGATTTTGGTAATAACTAATAACAAATCTATTTCTAATTAATAATCAACTTTTACTGTGTTTTAGTTTAAAAATGACAGCGCTCCTTCTCGCCAACTTCGTCTCTCTTTCTCTCGAGCAAGATGGCGCCTGTTCTCTCCGTGAGTAGGAAGGCCATTTTCGCACGTTCGGTCTCGCGCCCTTTCGTCCATTTGACCTTTAATAAACTGTAATATTCTCTCTACAGACATTTACCTTAAGTAGGTATGTATTTCTAGTTTATTACAATATTTAAATTAACCGGATAATCATTTTCTCGCTTACGCAGGCGTGAAAGAAGAAATAAAACGCGGCATGGAGGGCGAAAATAACAGAGACGCGATTTGCTGAGAGAGAAAATAAAGAGAGAAAGGCTGGTCACGTGCTTACTCTGAAAACGGTCAAGCGTGTAAGGAGCATTCGGGGAGCGTTTAAGTCATCACATTTTTTTGAAACTCCTGAGTTAGTTTGCGTTGATGCAAAACAACTTGCATAGGATTATTATTTAATTAAAATCAAGTAAAAGGAAAAAAATAGGCAAACCAGAAAGCATAGTTTCATTTTTAGTTTTTATCGTACAAGGTTTTATCGATTAACTCATTTGCCACATCGATACCATGGTCCGGTAAGGCGAAACAGTAACACGAAATATGATTGAACGGTCGTGTGGCCAAATGGTTAACGCGACCGATACATATAACAATTCTATAATAAAAACGATCTTGGTGACGAGGCATTTCGAACCATCAATGGTTTGAAACCTAAACCGATAAAAAATATTGTTTGATATGTTGAATTGCCGAACTTTTAACATCACTATCTCGTCGTTATGAACGTACTTTAAACATAACTTGGTATTATAGCATGAAATAAAAGATAGAAGTCTGTTTTAACACCAAGACCGATTTTTGCCCATGGAAATCGAAGCATTGCCACAGAGCACATCCAAAAGCCAGGATCAAGTAAATACCTTTCCGACCAAATAGCTTGTTGGGATAGTGCATCGGGTTACAGCCAAAGGTTTACCGAATCGAAACTTGTCCCTGGCGGTTGTGTACATGTGTCCATGGGCACGTTGATTACACATTGCTATACAATTGAAATGACCCAAAAAAGAAATATTCTTGTGCCATCCCCGAGAATGGGAAAACGCAAGTGGACTAACTACAACTGTAACGCAAGAAATACGAAATCAAAACGAAAATTTGTCGTAATTGTTAGGATTCATTTTTTGTAATGTATTGTTAATAAACAATATATTAGCAATGAACTGCATACCTATTCTTTTAACGTTTTTTTTAACCGAGATAAGTTTCGAACTAATAATGCTGGGCTCGTTAGCAAGAACGGGTTTTGAGCTCTTATAGTATTTAATTTTTGCAAGATCTCGAGTGCCGAGAGTCTGATTTTGGGCATCCTCATATCGGTTATATTTCCTTGTTTATTTACTTCTTTAAATTTTTGACGATCAAGTCCTCTTTAAAATCTTACGTTTTTTTGTTGTGGAACCTAATCTGGTGCGTTGTCGAACTTAATCTGGTGCGAGTCGAAGTACCATACTCAAGGGACTGACTCGTATAGCCACCAACTGGTTTCGACTTCGACCCCACAGCCTGCATTAGTTGATGTTGTCTATCCCATACGTCGGTTATATTAAAATTCTATCGAAAACCTATATCCTTCTTACACTTGTTCACTGGGATGTAATGCGAAATCATGTTTACTATATGCGTGACCAGACCACTTAAGTAATGGGCCGTTTTTATATTTTGGTCTGTATATGATTTGGACGCTGTTAGCCAACGAAAATACATGGTTGTCAGGCCAGTTAAAGTTCAATCGGTAAGAGCGTCGACAGTTATCAACATTCACCTTAAAAGTCGAAATCGCCTACTACATAGACGATTGTGCCCTTAGTCAAGGCAAACTACAGTGGAACCCCGCTTACCTGACCACCTACGGGACCGTGATCAAGCGGTCGCTTTAGCGGGGTGGTCGTGTTAGTGAATTTTGATTGTAGCAAGTTGTCGTCATATGCAGCTTAAACGTCTGCATTTTTTACTATATTTATACCAAATGCCATTATTTTTTATCAGATACTGCAGAATGAATTTAATACCAAAGTTTAGATTGTAGGATTCAGTTCGGTTTGCCACATTTTTTTGTGTGCGCTCATTTATTCTTATAGTTTTTATCATAAAATAAATTTATCCTTGTTATTTTGGTGACAAAGGCAAGTTATTTAGCACATGTGGTCACATAAGCGGAGTTAAATTTGAAGTTTTGGACCAAAGTATGGCGGTCCTGGTCTGGAAACCGGGGTGGTCGCGTTATTGAAACAAAATGCAATGCATTACCATAGTAAATTATTTGGGACCGCACTAAAGTGGTCTTGATAATGAGGTGGTCGTGTTATCGAGGTGGTTTTTTTTTACCGAAACCAAAGGGGGGGTGCTTTACTCCCAACATTAATCGGTCTTATTAACAATTCAGACACACAACCGCCTACACAATTGGAGTTATCATTTTAGTGAAAAATATATATTTAGCCAAAGTGCAGGCGGAGGCCACAATCGGGATGTGTAATTCTATACCTTACGCAAGCACATCCCCAATTATTTAATTAAGCTGCTCAAATTAGTCACAGTTTTGGCAATTTAAAGGATTAACTAACCCTACGCTCTCTGGTTTATAATGATTTTGGTCTGCTCGAAAATAGCAGTTAAGAGTGTTGAGGTTTTCATCAGCTGTCAGTATGCCGGGTAGCAACGAATCTTACCAAAATGGAACTGACAACTTAGATTGCTTTGTGGACAATAGAGGTGCGAATTCGACTTTCAAAATTCCATTTGATTCTGCAGTCTGGATTTCTACTACAACGGTCACCGTTGTGCTATTGCTGCTTCACGTTTATTTACTGGCTGCGGCGGTGAAGTATGAGCTAAAATCAAGGGCCGTTCGGCGAATTGTACAAGGTAAATTTAAATGTATAGCAAAAAAACAACAAAACCAATATGTGTTATTTTATAAAGTAACGCATAAATAGTAAAGTAACGCATAAAATAAGTAACGCATAAATAGTAGCTTAGTCAATTTAAATATGTACTTCGTCTAGGCGTTTAAGATACTTTTATTCTGATTTTTGGAGTCCAACTCTCGATTAAAATTGAAGCTTATTATCCCAAAAATTTATACACTTCTTTGTATAAGTTAATACGTTTAATTTGGGACGATATGGATAAACGAAGGGAGATATTTACAACTTGTGACCACAAGTTGGTGAAGCAAGCTTTTGCAGCGTGTTTCAACACGTTACGAACACTTTGTAACAAACCCAGCCAAATCGTATGTACATGAATAGGATAGGATAGGATGTTCATGTTTATCCCCGTGAATGGGAAAACCAAGGGGGTTATCACACGGGCAATCGTCAGATCACCTCGCGCCCATCCTCGAGATACCGGAGCTATTGCAGTGTGTTGTATATGATAGACACGTTCCTTCAATTTGGTAGAACCCATTATTCCGCTGGGTTCAGGCAATGAAGGCGGTAACTGTTCGGTGCTTTGCCCAGTGGGGTGCCCTCGCAGGGAATATTAATGGGCCTCATGGTGGTTATTAAATAAAAACATTTCTGGTCATAATCCTAACCCTCATAAAAATACCTGCAATATGTACATATCCGGATGATACCACACAGCGTATAAATCAATGATTGTCATTACAGAGACGAAGAATAATTATTTGATATTCGGAAGAAACACCATCCCACTATATTCTACCTTGGCAGTGTTAAAGAACTTGGTAAAAATCCTTGATATCCTTTTTGGTACCACCACAGATCTGATATGCCAGATTACGGTCATCTCTTATCCTGCATTAGACACAGTCATTTATATGTTACTTTTTGCTATGGTTTGGTCTAGGCAGATGTTTCTTTACACGGAAAGTACTTTTAAATATTTCAAAACCAACTTAATAGTTGTGGTTAATTGGGTTTATCTTATACTTGCTCTTTTTACCATAGTAGGTTGGTGTATTATGCAATCGCTTATTTCTAAGGCTCATCGCAGCCCGGTAGGTTGCTGCTTTGACGAAAACAATGGCCCACTGAGCGTAGTTGAAAATGTTATTGGTGCTTGTCTTTACGTAACAGTCAGTGAACTAGGATTTGTTGGGTTAATGCTTTATCCGATTATTAGCAACCGGAACAGTGTTGGACTTGCAAACCACCGAAGCGAAAATAGCCAACGCTCAAGTGAAAAATTAACAAGGCACTTGATAAAACGGTTGATTATGTCCACCGCCAGTCTCACCCTTTTAACATACATTACTTTTGTTTTGTTTGCCACACTCCTTAACCAAATAAGAATAATTCAAGTATCTGTATCTATTAATGACGTTAAAGGCATGTTTGGTTACCTTTTCTTTATATTTTCTCACATTGATTGGCAGTATCGTTTGCTTCCGTGGAACACGAAATAACATTAACATTATTACAATGGGCATAAATTATTGAAGTGCAAAATGTTGTTTGTGAATATATTGATTAAATATTACTGTTTTGACGTGTACATATTGCCGTTTACTGTTACGTTTCCATTATCGGATTATGTTTATGCGTTGTAAAAATATATGGAGCCGTGCCGATTATGGATATATTCCATTCTGATTTTATTTTTTATCAAAACGGGGACAACACTGCTTACCTGAACGCAGCACAATTTAAAGAAGCTATATCACTAACTTTACACACAGAGCTAACGGCAAAGTCTGACACCCGTATAAATTAGGATGCGTTATATATACCCCAAAAATAAGACAAAGAAAGTGCCGCAGTTTCGTTTAACCCAATAAACCTCTGGGGTTAGGGAATGTCCATAAAGTGCTAGTCTAAGAACACAACCGACAAGCTAGCGATTGTATTCAAACCTTTAACTAATCGGAAGACAACACAACGATGTTCCGGCCAATTGTTTGGTCTACGCTGTCAAGACCCAAAGCATACTATACGTAGAGCACCAGGTCGAAATTTCGAAAGGTTGTAGAATCAAAACGTTACCTGCCCTGCGTACCCAGAAGATTACATATGGCCATTGCAAGGTTTATTGTCGTCGTTTTTGGCATGTAATTGAGGGATAACAACAACATCTTATATACATATGCTTATAGCGGAAAGCACCCTGTACTATAGGTTTAACACCAAGAGTTGACCGCGAAATCGGGTTAATCGGGACTGTCTATGCAAAAAAACCTTTCCCGTAATTTACCAACCCCGGAAAAAAGTATCTTACCCCATCTTTAATTCGTGTTTATATAGGCTGCTATTGAGGGCATTACATCAACCGTTAATAAGTAGAATCACGTAATATGTCGATTTGCTCTTTAATAAGTTATGGCCTATTCATTTATTTCTGTGTAAAAATGTTGAATTTTCAATATTTTTTTGTCAACGAAAAACGTCACATCTTTGACCTGCTTCACTCATGCGTGCTGTTCCTTATCCTAAAAATTTAAACGATAATTTTAAACAGTAAGTTGGACAAAGAATTTGTTATAACGCTAGTATTTGTTTTAATAATTAGTACCTACGTTGGGTGACTAAAGCTGTTGCAGGGTATTATATATTGTAAAATCTTGACCAGATTTTGATCGAACCAATTGAATATATTGCAGTAATGCAACCAACGTTCGTTAAATGCTTTGCGAGTTGGCAGAAATCAAGCAACTGTTTGTTCAAGGCCAGACGCGGACGAACAAATTAACTGTCCGCATACTCGTTCACATAGTCCCATTAAAGTGACTTCAGCAGAATTTACATCTTAGAAGATATTCATGTTGATTCTCGCGAATGAGATAACGCGGTGGGCGACATCACACCGGTATTTGTTCAGATTGCCTCCAGGCCAACACTGGACAACCAGAGTCAGTCAATTTGTTAAGTATTATTAAAACATTCTTTCAAATTTAGTGCGACCCAATAATTCACTTGTTTCATGCGACGTCCGCTAAATACCTAGGCCAAGAACACAACCCATCACTTAGTGGCGGGTTACGACCCACAATCCCATTCAAACGAAATTCTGGTCTACTCAGCGACTAAATAATTATTACAACAGAATATATTTCACTTCTATAATCCACCACGACATATGGCTACGATCGTTACCTTTGCTGCACAAATATCGAACACGATAATCCTTGCACTGGTTCCCAGGTTGATGAGTGCCCCTGCATAAGAGACCATCCTGCGGACTCAACATTTCGAATACGTCACCCGTTTCCCGCGCGGGGATCTGAGACGTAATGGGTTAAAATGTGGAAGTTTGTTTTGCATACTTTTTAATTATGTCATTTTTTTAATGGAACAAAAACTAAACATTTTTTATTTAACCAAGATAAAGATTTAGTTTATAGAAATGGTTTTTTTGTTTTAACACGCAAGGGGCTTTATCACGCCGCAATCGATTAAGGCGAAGTATTATTCCGTCAAGTTTTTAAATGAACAAAGTTTATTTGATTCTTCCAAATAATTTTTACAAAAGTTTACCTTCTTATTTAGGAATGATATACACACTTGTGTAATTTGGTTTAAGAAACAAGAAAAAGACTACCAAACGGCGGTCGTTAAAGCACGTCAAATGTAAAAATTAAATCATGACATGACTAATAATCATGGCCGTCTAACCTAATAAATTTTTGAATAAAAAATCACGAGATAAAGTATGTGATAAAGCAAAGCGTGGACCAAAAAGAAAAAAAAAACTAGGTTTCTTCCTCAGGGTCATCTAACTGAGGAAATTCAAATTACCCCATCAAGCGTTTGTGCCTGCACAGCTATCGGTTTGAAACAAGCGTTGCTTCCAGCTAAACCTTCATCGTCATCATAATTCGGCGTACTCGGCGTTAATTGGTCCGACCAATTAGTCCAATATACTGTATAAAATGTTCGGTCAAGTTTAAAGATACGATTGGTAGTGCTGTAAGCGAGATTAGTGGCTGGGGTAGTGTGGACGAGGAAACGCAATCCACATTACGCCCACCATCGGGTTATGGAAGCTATTGCAGTTTATGATTTTAAATGTCCTACTGTTTTAGTTTCACCAATTAACCCACGAGTTCAGGCGTTGTCCCTCAGTGATTTGCTCAAGAACACAACTCGTTAGCGGCTTGTTTCGCTTCAATGACATATTGAAAATCTCACTGAGCTATGTAACTGGACTGGCTTGATGGCTTGGAATCGAACCAATTAAAAGATGAGGATCGGAAAACTCTAACGAGGTTTATTTAATATTTAGCATGTTAAGTGTTTGCTAAAGACGTGTGTCGCAGTGGTGAGTATATGGCAGACTTAAACCCTGTATCTCCCCGGTTTGATTTCACTGCGTTCCAAAATTCGCGATGACATTCCTAACTTACCTTCTGCCGAATCCACCGGTGGGAAATCTGTCCCCTTGATCTGGCCCGGTGGACATTTGAACCTAATTTGCATATGACGGTTCACCGTCCGCATTTCTTTACCCAACACGTCATTGCACACGTCATCGGGCCGGTAGACCCGCAAGATGCGCAGCACAGCGGGGCCGGGGTCGAGGGGCAGCTCGTTGCTTCTGTAGTGAGTAATGGGAAACCATGGGGTCCATTCGTAATCTGAGGAAAGTGAAAAAGTATCACTAAAAGAGAAATGTAAAATGTGTTGGGAAACGTGTCTTTTTAACATGTAGTCAGGTTTAGCAAAGATTAAGACAATGCAACGAGAACAATCTTTTATAAATTAAACGTGAAAGGACAACATTACTCAAAATAATATTTAAAAATTTTAGTTCACCAGCTGTGTTGATGTCGTCAACGATACTAGGGAATTCCCCTGCCGTTTCATTCCACGGGCTAAGGTCCAGTGACGTGAGTGACGTGCACGGCACGCGCTGGTTGCCAGGTAAAGTATGCAACTTCATTACTTCAGGTTGAATTGTTGTAACGTTTTCACCGACGTCACAAATCACACCGGAGAGCATCGTCTGCTTTATCGACCTCAGTTGACCTAAATAAATAGGTTTGTTGATATTAAGGATATAATACTCATTTTGTCCTGGTAAATGGCGTTATTGGTGTTATCCTACGGGCAACTCGATGGATAGGATAGGATATTCATCTTTATTTCCGTGAATGGGAAAACCAAGGGGGTTAACACACGGGCAATCGTCAGATCACCACGCGCCTATCGTGTATGATAGACAAGTTCCTTCAATTTAGTAGACCCCATTAATCCGCTGGGTTTAGACAATGTCCGTAAAGTGCCTTGCCCAAGGACACAACCTACTAGCTAGCGACCAGTTTCGCACCTGCAACCTTTTGGCTGAAAGGCGACGCACTTAACCGTTAGACCAACGGGCCGGACGGGCTCTAAAAGGGCTCTAAAAGTACGGTCGTGTGGCCGAATGGTTAACGCGACGGATACCAACCAACTGTATAAAAATGCGGCCCTTGGCCATCTTAAAAATATCGTGTTTAGTAACGGTGTTATTGAGACGTTCTACTAGTTTAAATAAGCAATACGTTCGGAAAACGTCCGCTAAGTGCGTTGCTTGGGGGCACACACGCACATATATATCCACACTCACACACACATATATATTTATACATCTACAAAACATAAAAACTGCATTACTTAGAGTAAATTTTGCAGACGATCCTCCATTTTCATACCAAAACGAATCGCCTTTTCGTAAATCACGGAACTGGTAAGCCAGAAGGCAGGCGAAGGTAGGACCGGAGATTCCCCCAGAGATAGAAGTTTCAGCAATTCCTCCGGGGTACAAGTCAATGTCGTCCACATTCCCGCTGCAAGTGGAAAAAAATAAAATGGAATATTTCGAGCAGGGAACGAGAATCTAATGTTTCCTATTATCGTTCGAGATCTTTCTTGCACACCTCAAATCTTTAATTTTATTAATTTTGAATTAAAGTTTTCTGTTGCAAATTCTTTTTATTATGGTAAGGTTTAACGGTCATGTCATTTTTCCTATTATTCAGTGTCTATTCACTGACGTGTTTTAACTCCCGCAGTTGTCGTTCTATCCTGCCTCCTTGACTTTGAAATAATTACGCCATTCTTCTTAATGTAACGAAGGAGCGAAAAAATAAACCAAACTGAACCAAAAATAGTTAACATATACAAGGAACAATATAATTAGCCTATAGGGGTGGTGGGATAACTTGAGAAACATAATTGTACAAAATTATGTTCGACACAGCTTTAAATTTAAATGTTCCAAATTCTGTACACTTTTTGTGAGTGGATTTCGAACTGCATGCGTTATTATACGGCTATACTTCATGTATCAGCATAAGGCTATGAAATTTTTAACGAGCTATTATGCAGCCTCCGGGCAATAAAGAGAACATATATACTAAATAACAACCAGTGGTTTCTGTTTTTCTTACTTGTAAACGGTGCTTAACTTCGCCCTTAAGTTGGGAGGGATATCTACAAGTTCGTCAAAGTTCTTGGCGACGGAGAGGCCACAGAACCTACGATGCTCATTGTAGGAAGGTATTCCATGGTCCCGACCGCGTTGTATGTTGAGGGCGGGGAGATCCTTGCCGAATTTACCTGGTGGCAACGAAGCTTTCATTGTACAGCTCCAAAAATCACCAATGTGGTATGTAGAAATATGGCAAAGCCTAAATCTGGATTTTATACGATTCCTTCCACCAGGTTTCTGCATACACACCTTAAACCATTCACGGGAATATAACCTAACTATATCTCATCTGACTTAAGAGACAAATATGATCACCCCATCGAGATATTACCCATGCCGCCGACTGATTAGTGGGTAAGTGCGTCACGTTTCAGCCAAAGGGTTGCAGGCACGAAGCTGGTCGCCAGTTAGTCGGCTGGGCCCTTGAGCAAGGCACTTAACAGACATTGCCTGGACCCAATGGAATAATGGGTTCTACTTAATTGAAGGAATGTGTAAATACATAAGGATAGGATAGGATATTCATGTTTATCCCCGTGAATGGGAAAACCAAGGGGGTTATCACACGGGCAATCGTCAGATCCCCTCGCGCCCATCGTCGGGTTACCGGAGCTATTGCAGTGTGTTGTATATGATAGACACGTTCCTTTAATTTGGTAGAACCCATTTATTCGCTGGGTTCAGGCAATGAAAGTGCCTTGCCCAAGGACACAACCGACTAGCTAGCGACCAGTTTCGCACCTGCAACCTTTCGATTGAAAGGCGACGCACTTAACCGCTAGACCACCGGGCGAGATAACACACTGCAATAGCTACGGAAACTCGACGGTGGGCGCGAGGTGATCGGATAATTGCCCGTGTGTTAAACCCATTGGTTTTCGTATTCACGGGGATAAACATGAATATCATATCCTATGTTGAATATCAAACCTGGCTCAGCAAAAAGCCGATCTATCATGGCTTCGGCAAAATTGGTGTCGAATTTCATAGCGTGGTCTGTTACCATCCCTCTCATTATTGAACCTACCCCAAATTTTCTGAATAAAGGAGTTGCGTCGAAAAATCTGCAGTAGAAATTCAGATTTAGGATATCTATTCTCATCAATGACTACGTGGTTACAAACCAGGCTTATTAAAAAACATTTTATATTTTGTCTACATAAGATAATCGGGTTAATTAATGCAACCATGGTATAGAATGGACAACCAGGGCCAAAAATCTATCAAATTTCTGAAGAATAAGAATTCAGTCACATATGCTTACGAGAGTAACGCGAGTAAATCGTTTCGTTTTTTTTTATGATGCTGCTGTAAGTATTATAGACTTCCGTATTCGTATGCGCTATGCGTATAATAAAAACGGTCGCAATGATGCAGGTTTTTTTTTTATTTCCCTACGCCAGTTGATTAAAAATCGGTCGCGGTAAACGTTAACTAGTTTTTTTTTATTTGAGAGAGTAAATTCTTTCTCGCACGGCGTGCGTCACGTGTTACTCGCGTTACTTGCGCGGATTTTTGGGCCTGGCCAAACCATGCATTAATCTAAATACCACTTATTTACAACCAGGTAAAGGAGATACTAGGATATTTATCTTCATCCCCGTGAATGGGAAAACCAAGGGGGTTAACACACGGGCAATCGTCAGATCACCTCGCGCCCATCGTCGGGTTACCGGAGCTATTGCAGTGTGTTGTATATGATAGACACTTTCCTTCAATTTGGTAGAACCCATTAATCCGCTGGGTTCAGGCAATGTCTGTAAAGTGCCTTGCCCAAGGACACAACCGACTAGCTAGCGACCAGTTTCGCACCTTCAACCTTTCGATTGAAAGACGACGCACTTAACCGCTAGACCAATCAGCCGAATTAAAGATACTGCCATCTGTATTATACAATAGAGACTTCAGTAGAATTTTGGTTTCACCCCATTTTTCTCCGGGTTTGTACGCTAAATTCTTTAAGCAAAAACACAATCACCTTGCTGGTGACTAGCTTTTGATGCGACAACCTTTAGGTTGACAACAACAACATGGTTAAACCATTAAAACTGACCAAACACATGGTGAGTTGATGTCCTTCAGCCCAATGGTTGGAAGATCAAAGTCCCACCATGTACACAAGGTAATCTGACGTTTACCCATATGATAAAGCCACTTTTTTTAATTATACAAATAACTTAAATACCCCATCCTATTCTATAAAACAAGCTGAATGGATGAATAATGGGGAATTATTGCTCACTGCGTTCGGAGATCCATATTGTCGCTTGGGTTGGAGGAGAAATCTGGATGAGGTTGCGTAAGTATCTGGTTGATCAGGGTATGTCCCAGTCTCAGCGCTGCTGTCACCACTGATATGTCAACAGTGGCGTCGTACAGCGTGTCATATCCATAATAATATCCCTAAAACATGTGGGTTAAGGGTATTCATTTTGTCAACAAGGTCGGTTTGATTACCCCGTCTGTGGTTTTGGCACTTGCTGGACATTAAAGGAGTTTACAGTACATATAGGTGGCCACAGAAATGAACACCAGGAACCGATTTAGAGCCAAACAGGACTGTTACTACAGTGGCAGGGTGCTTATCATGATTTGGGAAATTGCAGTAAAATCTATTGGTATTCTTGAGATAGATAGCTGCCTATATTTTTGACTAACATAGATAGAGAGATCATCAAAGTCATAGACTTCATGTATTTAGTTGCTGTTTGTAGTATTAAAAGGTTAAAGTTTGAAGTATAAAAAAACCCCTAACATAATAGCTACAGCATTTAGATTGTGGGCATGTGGTATTCTTCAAAATTCAAGAGATTAAACAACTTATTCTACCACCCATGGGGACAAGCACAGACAATCTACAATTTAAATATTTTCCCACCTTTTTCGTTAATTGGAGTCCAAATCGTTTCATGATGTCATCACCCAGCAGGATTGGTAGGAACTCGTTGTAAGTTATCTGCTGATGAAGGGCGCCTACTATGGAACGAGCAGTCTGTAAGAGGTAAATTTCTATCATACATATCTGCTATTAGCGGCAACTGCTGCAATGATTGAAAGAGATAAGGATAAACACTTCACTATAATAGGAGGAAAGCCAACTTTACCTCTTAAAACTATTTTACCTAGCATTAACCCTATCTATAAGTTTAATGTGCAGTTTCCCTTTAACCTCCTATTAATTTTGTGCCGATTTCAATCAGATAAGCTAAGTTTAGAAAACTATTGAACCTTTTTAAGATGTCTTAAGTCCACATGCTCAACATTTGAATCTTTTGTTAAAATTCCGAATCTCACAAAAATAAACCAATTAAGAAAAAAAATATTGCCAGATTAAAACACAACCTCTTAGTAGTCAACGATAAGCTGTCGGCTATTTATAAAATCCATAAACTGTTATCTGGCTAGTTAACTCAATTGTAGCCATCAGCCAAAATGTGGAGGGATTTAAAAACAAATCACGGGATAATCAGTTATGATCTTGAGCAAAGCATTAAGTGGATGTTGCCCGGTGCCAGTAGTTCATACAAAAACTGTGGTGTATTTGCATTGCATTCAACACACTGCAATAGCTTAAGTAGTCAAACTGTGGATATAGGGTAATCTGCTGATCTTGCCAGGAATTCACAAATCCTTGTTTTCAGCCTAAATTAACAAACATCTAAAACACACCTCATATATTTTGGTTCCGCTCCAGTTAGGATTCATGACCGATAATTGATCAGCGATCTTGTTATGCATTCGCAGCCAGGTAGTGTGCCCAGCCATAAGAGGCGCTTGTTCATTTACGCGAGTATCACCTGATATTAAAAAGGGTAAGGTTATGGGATTGAAACCAGCTGTGTTGCAGTATTTAGCACAACCTGTTGAATCAATTGAAAAAAAGCAATGGCAGTCTACACTCAGAAGATAAGTTGGGGATTAACACCAATGGCTGGCAAGATCATTGTGTCCCAGGGCAAGGTACAGATATTGCCTGAACCCAGTTAATTAATCAATTGAATAAAACTGAAAAAATGTCTCAAGCATAAACAACAAACACACAGCAATAGCTCGGTGTGCATAAGCCATAAGGTAACCTGATTTCACTTGATAATGCTTCACAGTTTTCCTACTCACTGGAATAAAACAACATTATGTCATGTATCCCTAAAGCTTGTTTGTTGTAACAAGTAGAACACACACATACACCATTTGTCCGGCCGGTTAGTCTGGCGGTTAAGTGCGGCGCCTTTCAATCGAAAGGTTGCATGTGTGAAACTGCTCGCTAGCCAGTCGGCTGTGTCTTTGGGCAAGGAAATTTACGGACATTGCCTGAACCCAGCGGATTAATGGGTTGTACCAAATTAAAGGAACGTGTCTATCATATACAACACATTGCAATAGCTCCGGTAACCTGAAGGTAAGCGCGAAGTGATTTGATGATTGCCCGTGTGTTAACCCCCTTGATTTTCCCGTCCACTGGGATAAACATGAATATCCTATACTATCCTATCCATACCTGCAACAAAGCAAGGTTTATCAGTTGGTTTGTGTATCGGTTCGCATTCAAACTGCGTCTCCATTTCCCGCTCAACTTGGGTGCCCAATGGAAGTCCGCTGTGAAAGGGGCATGATGCCTCATATGTTCCAACCTTTTTCTTTCCATTGTTTTGCGCTGTGGTGTTTATTAAAAATATGGTAAAAACCATTTTACAGAGTGTGTAGCATATCTTTAAAAAGCTATTAATACAACAGTCTTTAAAACATTTCAGCATAAAAATATATGATAGGTGCTAGTGGAGAAGTTTAGATGCGTTGAAACCACTGTTCTTGTCTTATCTATAAAGATAAACATCAGATAATATACACTATCAAATTGAATAAAAATTATCCAATTAGTCGATTCAGTGCAAATGATCTTGAGTTCAAATTTTAAAAAGCGACTTCTCCATTTGGAAAAATTTAGAAATTATCATATTAAGTTTAGTCAAATCTATGTGCTTGAAATAATCTAATGTTGGCACAATGTATTCTAATTAATAATCAAGTTATAGAGTCCTGGAGTTAAATATTTAATCATAACCATAAGACAGAATAAAGGTACCTGTTACCATAGACCTGTTTCAAAATCGGACTTTACTTAAATCAAAATATGCCACATGCCAAATTACAAACAAACAAATATAACATGAACTATAAACAACGGCTCTCAGTTTGCAATTATATCTTACCAGATATGAGATTAGATTTGAACTGTTCATTACTGCCGTATACATTGCTTGCATCTATAAAGGGGGTGACTCTGTTTTCCTGCTCCCTTGTAGTGTTTTTGCCTTTTAAATAATGGTGTGTTAACAAATCTGGCGGCGCATTAGATTGGTAGCCAATAGAAACCAGCCCCTGGGTAGTCGATTAGTCCTTGGACAAGTCATGTAGCAGTAATTGCCTATCCCAGGGTTTAATACATTTAACAAAAATGTAGAAATGTATATTCTATTTAAACCATAGCTATAACCTGGTAACTTGAATTTTAATACGAAGTAATTTTAAAATTGGAACCTTTAGTGTAACTTAAATTTCCCATTTCTTGTAAGTTAGGAGATTCTTAACTTAAAATCAAACATTCTAACCAGAATGTCATACAGAAATAACACACTTAGCTTGACAGGATGATTAATTTTCACAATAATATATAGTTTACCAATGTTTCTGCTGACCCAGAAAAAATAAGCAAAAAGAAAATAGCCCGACTTACAGTTGACATCTGGTACTTTTAATGCCCGAACGAATGGAATACAATCCTTCTCTGTCTTCATCACATCCCCAGTTGGTATCTCGATGTTGAAGCAAAGAGGATTTGTATCTCCACATGGACATGCCAATCGGATATGACCGGCTTCAGCTGGAATTATTGGAATGAAAGTGGTTTAGACACCTGAATTTTGGTGGTACTCTATTATACAATTAATAAAAAAGAATCGCCTATTATGGTGAGGAAGCACTAAAGAACAAAATTCTCCTTGTGTAACAGTTATTGGGGAGCCTGTTGGAGGGGGTTACAAGAAGCACATTTAAAAATGTTACCCCTCGAGTTTCCAGAATTTTGAAATTGTTTTGGACATTTCCAGCAACTTACTTTTATCCTCGCCCAGCTTGGAGATGTCGTGCGTAAGAAATTGACCCCATAACGGGAATTGATGACTCGCTATGGTCGAAGGTGCATTTGTCCCGTTTTTGATGGCCTGCGTCACTGCACGTGCAGAAGGGAGTCTGCTGCCACCTCGTGGTGAATCTGAATTTATTAAGTTATTACTTGAAGTATAATGATTAAAATTAAAATTTGACTTGTTGTTTTAGTGCTAGTGTGTGAAAGTAGTAAAAACAAAACCAGTTGTAAGATATTTATCTCTAGCCTCAAACAAGTTTTGATGATTGTTAAATGCTGTGGTTTAATGAGTTAAACAAAATCCAGTAGCAAGTTTTACCATAAACATGTTGATGTATGCAATGTTAGTTTCATTTTAAAAAGTCAAGAATGATTGCAAATACTATTTGGTATAGTATTTTTGTATGAACAAAAAACACCAATGCAAAATGGAATTACAAATAAACAATAATAAATACTACACACATAACTGTGCATTGTTGTCTCCAAATGTGTTGTAGAATCAACAAGATAAAATAATGAAAACAATATACCAAAACTTGTTTGGTGGAAAGGTAAAATCTTAATTAAAGTATTTTCCATTCAAAGAAAATGTCCCCATGGTTGACTAAGCAGTGAACCATAAGATTGGACAATTCGAATTAAAATGGGGAAGAAAATCAAGGGACAGTGCATGAATCCAAACAAAACGAGTAAATGTTATAACTTCCACACGGTTCCACGACCGAAGAAACATTATATGCCAAGGAATAGTTTTCATTTTAATTTTTATTCATTTCTATGTCGTGTTTTTCATTGAAGCTCTTCATTCAAACACTAGGATTCGTTAAGAATGTTATAAAGCAATAGAAAAACAAAACAGCGCTAGATCTTAAACATGTCCAGGAAATAGATGACTCACCAAAACCGTCGTTGTACGCTGCAGGTAACATCCGCTTGAACACCCGAGAGCTACGTCCTCTGTCCTCATTTAACCTATTGTTGCAAGACCCGTCTATTGTCCGAAAGCTGCGAAAAGAATGACGGATTTTAATTGTTGATGGACGGGTTATTATAAGATGTTTATTTTATTTCTTGTTTTTATATGATAATGCACAGAGTGCTATTACACAAAAAATATCAGAAGTCTTGCACCTGGTGTCTGGTTAACAGAGATATTGTATTAGGTTGTATATAATAAAGATATTCCTTTAGTTTAAATACAAGTCATCTATCCACATGAATAGTCTATTCTAACATGTCAATTAACCTTTTTTAAATATTAAACTCTTAATTAATTTTACAGAATTTTCTCTCTCACCCATGCTGTTCACAGGTTGTCACATTTGGTAGGCACGCTGGTGGCATAGTGTCCACTGAAACAGGTAAAACATAATCAGATTTAAAATGCACTATGTGTGACAACAGCAGTCAACATAACAAGTATTCTTGACATTTCCTCGTGACAGTTGCCAGAAGTATTTTAATGTATTTAAAATTCGATACGACCTCAATTATTATTAATAACTTTAAATCGTTTCAATCAAGACATTTTTAGTAACAAGTACAAATGAGCAAAAAGGTAAAAAACAAAACAAAACAAAAAATGCAAATACAAAACAGTTAAAGTTTATAAGGGGTGGATAATTAACTGCTAGGGAAGGACATTAAATGCTAACTGGGCCAGAAAGGAAAGTACATCAAATATTTCGTTTTTTAATTGCTTATTTGCAAACATGAATTAAAAATTAATAAACATTTTCCAAATTTAGTTTTACAATTAACATACTAAAGTTTTCTCAATTCAGTTACAAAGTAGTCCATTCCACAGTTTTTAATAAATGTTCACTTGATATGCAGAAAAGTTATACCATCCTTTGAAAGGTTGGCATTTGCAATACAAAATGTGCATTTTCTTACCTAATTCTACAAAGGGTTTTTGGCATAAAGATGGCCGGTGTCGGTCGCATCTTAACATGACTATCTTTCCATTTTCATCTGGTGAGGCAGTTGCACAGTCTGCCAACTCCGTGTTGCTACTGCTAAGCCAATTCACTGCACTTCTATCAACCGTACCCTGTGAAAAACGGGATTAAACATGTGTGAATTTGCTTAAGCCTAAACCACACAGTATGTTGCATGCCGCTGAACAAAGGTATAGCAAAAGTATAACTTTAATCCTAAAGTCACTTGTTTCTAGTGAGATTGCTAAGGATATAGAGGTGTATAGTCTATTTGATTTAATCTATTTAATATTTAATGACCCATTTCAATGATGAATTGTCTTTGCCCGTAGGCACAACTTTACACCTGTCTGGTCGTGATTTTCATTCCTACAATCTTACCCTCTTTATTATACGACTAATATTTACCATGCATGGATAATTTATATGTTTTAATCTGTAAATTAAAACCGCTCATTGAGCTGAAGAATGACATACCCCTGAAACAAGCTCCAGAGTCCCCTCTAATGCTCGATCATTCATTCCAACCCATGCTTTCTTGTTCATTCCTTGTGGGTACAAACTGACCACAAAACTAAAACAAGTTGATTGTAAGATTAAGTGTTTCTGAAATTTTTACAGTGCTGGTGTAACTTTGTAGGCATTGGTGATATCAAATTATTTAACAAAAATCCAGTATAATATGACTTAAAAATATTTCTTAGTGTACATGCAGGCAAAAGATTAAGGTACTGAAACCAGTCACTGGCAAAAAGTAATCTGTTTATTTTCCCACACGAATTAAATAATCAATTATCAAAATAAAATATTACACGAAAGGAATCACGAAAGACATAAGTAGTCATCGAGTCAGATGTCACACTTGGCACACATTGACTAACCCTGGCGGCTTAATAGCTTCTTATAAAACTATATTAGCGGCTGAACCATATACATTATAATACAAAAAACTCTGGTGAACAGTGGACACAAGTTATTTTGACGATTGCCAATGGAACCATTCCTGTGCACCTTCCTATTCTAATTATTGCGCGTATAAAAACGTCCCTATATATTTTTATTCACAGGGATAAACACGATTATCCTACCATAAAAGCCCATAATTTTTAATAATTTTTCTGGATTCATTTCAAATTTTTGGACTTTTATGTTAATTCTAACTGGTCACTTAACAATACCTTGATGATATTCAAAAGGGGTCGATTACCCAATCGCTCATTATCTACTAGTCTTTCCTGTCTAAAACTGAATCACGAAAATGACCGCATAGCGTGAGTCGTGGGAATTGGTAAAGTCTTCACTGGGGATTTTCCCTGGCGGGAAAACCCCCCAAAAGTCTTTGATATCTGTTTATTTTTATACCGTGATCTGTATTTCTATGTGCACCACTTCCGCAAATTGCGATTATAACGTTGAAATAAAGTTTTTCTTTAGTACAACCAGGCAGATAATTTAGTTAAGTTACCAACAACTAAAAAATGCACTTTGACGAAATGGGCAAAATGGAGTCTAAGATAACTGTGTATTTCTCTCTGACTAGTAGGTAAACACAATTTGAGAGATATTAATGGGTAACATAGTTTCATAATTAGTAAGGAAAAATAGTGATTTCCTGAAATTGATCAATTTTCTCTTGATACCTCGTGCCCACACTCCACCGGCCATATCGCAATGTGTTGTATAAGTGTATAAGACTAAAGTATTGCTATAGTGTTTTGATTAAGATATAAATCCATAAATTACAGAAAATCATGTTTGACCTAGTTACTGTAACTAATTATGTTATAAGGCAAAATATAATTATGCACCTATTTTTCAAATTTTTGTTATTGTCGTTTTTTCATTCTAAACGGGTCCGTGTGGTAAAAGAGGGAAAACAACAAATCCAATCAAACAATTCATTTTGACTAACAGGCATAGCATGTTTCAAAACAAATTGCATAATTTAAATGTGTCTTTTCTCAAAATACTATTTTGATAAAGTTCAATACACAGACTTCTATAACGCAAATCAAAAACCTAAAATAAACGCTTCAAACCTCGCCAATCCAGCATCGGTAACAGGCAAAGTGGCCAAGTCTCCGCCCCACTCTTTACATCGCTGTTGACCCATCTCGTACGTCATTGCGGAAGTTAGCAGTGCATACGCCATTCCGTCACGTTTTACGATGTTGTATTTTGGTGGATATCCTGGTAAATAGAGTCGAAATATTAAATCGGTCGTCACGCACATAGCTGGGTATAGTATTGTGCATATATGATGATTAAAGCTTTTATTATATTTGTGTTCAACCGATCCCAACACTGGTTTCGTGCAATGTCCTTAAAGTACCCTTGGTCACAATCTATCAGCCGTCACTGCTAATGATCCACTGACCTTTCGGCAGATCTCCCAAAACCAAATGAGTAAAAACCGGTGAGAGCGCATGCACACACACATAAATATATACGCACATAAGCATGGTCGCGAGTGGGCAGGTGTGTTTCTTTAAAACTAGCGCATTCTTACGAGAGTCATTCAGCTTTAATGCTATAACTCGACCGACCGTGCTCTAACCAACGGTAATATTACTCTAAACCAGTGCTCTGCAACCAGTGTGCTACGGCACAGTACTATATACCAAAAGACAATGCTAGGTGTGCCGCGGGAAATGGTAATATTGTTTAAACTCAGTTCTTACGAAGGCCGTTTAAGGCCTACCACCGGGTATAAGCCTGTGTATCCTATTTGGTATGGACATATCATATTTCTAGAAATCACACGTTTCCTACCAAGAGGAACTTCACAGAGCCCAAAGAAAGAATTCCGACAATCGACATCGTCTAGTAGCCTGGGCGAATGCGTGCAAGGTTTGTTCACTATGACGACACAGTCTTGATTGTTTCGGTTATCCGGTTGAGCAATGTGCCATGCATCCAGCCACGCTAACGATGAAGGCATCTTGAAACAACATTAATTGTTTATACGACTTAATAAATTACATGTGATTCATATGATCAGAGCAAAATTTTTATAGCAATTAACAGGAAGGCATATAGGTGAGTAAAGCTTAATATAATGGTACTTACGCGTTTAGGAGCAATTAAACGATATTACCAATTTGCGAAATAATGAAAGCAAGAACATTTTTCATTGTGAATGCGTCCCACTTTTTAATGCTTAAAACTACGTTTTTAATTATGAGTTTCCTTCGGAATTACGATGGGAATACATTTTGATTTTACTCTGTTTTTATTTTTCTGCGTAAAGCTGTTGATAAGCATTTTCGATCACCAAGTCATTAGGTAGATCGCGTTATCGAATTAGGTTAAAACTTTTAGGAATCATAACTGGCATGTCCATATTTTGCATCGATATTTAATCAAATCGAGTTAAATCTTCTCGTCGTGTTAGCTAAAATGTCTGGATTTACAGTGCCAAATTCTAGATAAATTGCGTTGTAGGTAAACAATATAAGCACTTGTTGTAGGTGAATAAAATAAACTGAGAAAGGGCGAAAATGATAACTTAATACTTTAATTAGAAAACATAGATATTAAGTTTGGAACGGTAACTCAGGAATCCATTAGTTTCTGATTGCAGAAACAAACGTTTTAGCCTTTGGGTAACCATGTCACAGGTTAGGTTCATTTAGAAAATACAAATAAATTACATTATTTTCCCACCTACCTTGTCGTTCCAAACGAAT
>CH002044.1:1577051-1587540 GCA_000149265.1 Ciona savignyi | reverse complement strand
GTTCCAAACGAATTGTCCTTCCCGCTCAATATCATCCAAACCCACCCATATAGGTACATTTTGAAAATGCTTAGCCAGAACCCTGTCAATTAAATACAGTTCGTCGTAAGAATAATTCTTTTGTCGACTCGAGGTTTTTCGACTGCTATACACGGCCTTTCATCAAGTTACGACACGGGTTATACATTTATCAAAGCTTTGTCAGCTTCGGAAAAATACCCTCACCCCGAAGTAACCCCTGTGTTTAAGGTTTGATACTTCTTAATATGTTAATCGTTCCTAAGAGCCTTTACATAAGTAGGCATGGCCGTTTATCGTTGAAATCAGTATCACGAAAAATACGACACAGGTTTATGCAAGTTATACCAACTCGGTACAGAAGACAGAATAGTAGTGTTTTTCCCTAGGGTGTGAAAGGCGCAGTGGGCCGTACAATACACACAGTTAACAAATTATCTCATTCCCACAGTCGGGTTAGTGCGGAGCTATCTCTGCGAAATGCTGCTTAGGACCTGTTCGGCCGGTTTACCATAGCGGCTGGTTATGACCTGTTCGGCTGTTTAAGAACACCCTTTTTACTTGCATAGCGACGTGCTACTATAAAAAAACTCACTTAAAAATTATCTGATCTCTTATTCCGTTCTGTGCCAGAGTCCCCTGCCACCCTTCACATTCGGCCTTTGCTCTCTTGTAAGTCAGTCGGGTGTCGGTGAGTGCGTATTGGAATCCATTTCCGGGCAGAAAGCAACCTCGCCTCGTAGCTAAATATGCAAATGAATGAGAACAAAAATTGGTTTAAAAAAGGCACTAAAATGCACACTGTTTTGAAATCGATCCAAGGTACAAATTGATTGGACCATCTTTATATCGTGGAAAGTAAATCGGTCATTAAAAAAATGGAAAAAAAAATTCTGAAGTTTTGGCTTAAACGTTATACGCAAACATTTCTTAATTAAACTTAGAGAACGTATAACACTCATTGTTTTGGTCAATTCCAGCGCAAAAAAACAAACTTTTTAAACTGTCTAGAGAATATAGGTTAAGTTTACTTTAGTGTTAAATACGTCGGACAAAAGGACCAGTGTCATTTATTTCACTTGCGTATAAATATACGCGGGTTTTATGTGCGCTTGACCAGAGTAGTCACCAGTGTAGTTACATGGAACATATTTACGGCAATACGTACGTTAATAATATGCACAGCGTGTTTTAGTGAGAGATTTAAACAAGCATCAACTCATTTCTAATAGAATTAATAATAATACTCACCTGCTATATTGTCAACAGTCCCAAACATCAAAACCACAAACAAATAACTCCGCATCTTCAATGAACTTATTCTGCACATCGAACCACATCTGACAAACCTTCCTCAGTTAATAAATGCCTAGACTATTCGGCAAGGTAAACGGAAAACACGTCATCATCGTATTGTTAACCAAGTAATTAACAATTGCTCTGTTCTTCATATACTAACAACAGCCTGTTGGTGCTATTACCATTCATCGAGTCTAAATCCATTTTTTAATCCAATGATTGTTTTGGCTGTTAGGTTTTTTGCTAATGAGATGAATGAACAAATATATGCTTTATGCTCCGAAATATCGCCAATTAAATTAAACTTTAAATAACTGTTTACTCGATTCATATAAACTGCTACAAAGTCGGGCCTGCGATATCATTTTTAAAGTAATCGATTCAACTAAACGTCTGACAGATCGCGCAGGTAAAAAACGGAAAGGACCTGATCACACGCAACGAAACGGAAACTGAAGATACAAACTACCAGAGCTGGACAGAGCGACTGTCTTGGATCTGTTAACAATTTGTAGTGATACCTGCGGAATATACGACATGTCCCAACACAATTGCTAACACCAGGGCGTATATCTTGTACGGGCATACCACGCAGCCGCATAAGTAAAGTGTGGACTAGTAACCCGGCAGTGGGACTTGTGTGTTATCTCGTGCAAGGGGACTGAGCGGTGTCGGTGCCAGAAAACCACCCGTTTTTTAAACCTGACCCTCCAATGTTGTTCTTCGGAGGAGACTAGTCTTTATGGAATCGTGAGAACGAGGACAGGTAAATTGTAATAAATGACAGTTCAAGGCTGCGCCGACGAGAAAAATCAACAACGTGCCGGCTATCTACATACATAATTTGAAATTCAAATACTTCAAATATTTCGGCACTTGTATCACATTTCTATGATAAACGGGTAGGTTTGAATCGGGCTGTACTCATCTGGAACTAAATAATCCAATTATGTTTTTAAATTGACGTGCTGGGGTGGTCTAATCGACATAGAGTACTTTTGGCAACCAGCCTTGTCGTATACCAGTCTATATCGCGAAAACTACACAAACCCTAATCACTACAATGGATTATTAGTCATCAATCTAAAAATTAGAATTCTTTGTGTAAATGCGGTACCCTTAATCCACAGAACAAGTTAAATGATCTATTATAAAGCTTTATACAATAGTGAATACATTATGCCATAAATTAGAGTTGTTATATTTTGATATCATTGTATTAGTCAGTCATCAGAATGCCGATTGTCCGGAATAGCGATTTTCGTCTAGGTCACAGTAGCATTCTAAACATTTTATTTTTTTAATGTATTTAAAGATTTTTTTATGAAAAACTATGTTGGTTATAAAAACCTGAATTTCGCAATAGTATTTACACAGCTTTTGAAAATCAATTTCACCAAGATATAAATAAGCGTGAACGCGTAATAAGTAAGGTTGCATGTTCTGTATCTCTAACCACACTTGGTCCATTTGCTTTCACAGACAACCTTTTTCCCCTAAAATCATCCCTTCCTCAGAAACGGGTCATATTTACTCTATACTATTCTTTTTGTTAACCTCAACTCTTTGTGTTAGCTTGAACATGCCGCGTCTAATGTGTTTCTTCTGTCGGATTTTAACGACTACGAGTTTAACGAATTGTTGTTCTTACTTAATTGTTGCTTTGTTATTAATACTTCATATTGTAATTAATTTTGTTATTTTATAAATAACGGAATATTTATAACCTATAAAAACAAGGCAAAACGTAAATAGCCCTTTATAACACTATATAATTAGCAAATTGGGTTACATTTCAAAACGGTTGCTTGAAACTCAAAATTTAGGCAAAACGAAAAGACGGCTTTTGTACTACATATCCACACTGCATTTGTGGGTAAAAACACCGCGTTCCGTTCACTGATGACTCTGATGATGATTGAAGCGACGTATCAGCCGCGTAAGGTGTCTCCCGGTGGTGGTTTATGTCTGGGTCGGTGTCGGTGACTCAGAATAAGCTGGAAAACACCGCAAATAAAGGGAACCGTTTAAACACTTTTGGAAACTATACGATTATTCAAAAACGTATAAATTCTTTAGGCAACCAAATACCGTGAATTACGATGTTCGGATCGAGCTACCGTATGGAATTGCAAATATAACTTCCACAAACCTCTTAAAATTTATGGCTTGATAAAAAGATAACAGTGCGGGGTGCATAAGCAACTGTTTTTGAATGTATCTGCGCGTTGTTTATTACCTCGCTCCTTATATCCAGCCCCAAGACGCGATTTGCTAAAACTGTGCCGCGACTATTGATCTTTGCAGCTTGTTTGCATGCCTACACCAGGTGAAGATTTAAGTACTACCGTGTTACATAAAGAACTTTTTGACTGATTACTCGCCGTTAATCATTCATTATATATCCCGATAATTATAGGCAGAGGTGTATTTAGAATATTGTTAAGGGGGAGGTTTGCCAACGTGATAAAACTTATTAAAAATGCACGTATATTTAAAATCACAATCAAACAACGAACACATTTTAAACAAATCGGGAACTAATGTGAGAAGCATCACGATATTCTGATTCTAGAATAAATCTAAGCACCGATGTTTATTTCCAAACTCTAATAACATCATCATAATTGAAGTTCAATTCACGGTATGTAAGAGAAACAAAGTTATTTAACCGACTTTCACCCATTGTGGAACGCAAGTAATTTTTAAAGCATTTGTAAGGAGGAAGCACTCTTCGGGCACATTCACTCAATGAATTTGTCTACCAGGTCTTCTTGACATTAATATTTGGCTCCCGTAACGTTCTTCCGCTCTTGCGAACAAAACTCCAAACGTGTTGCTATCCCGCATTCGTTGTAGAGTGTCAATGCAGTTGTGTACAGAAGATAGAGTTACCTTTAAATCTATACAGTAGATGTCTGTTTTTGTTCGCCATTGTATTGCACTGACATCGACACCGGATGGTTCTATAGAATGTTTAGCAGCTGTTTTACTATACCCGCTTCGGTGATATCAGAAACAATTGCTGTTTTTAGTAAACCGAATTTGCTTGCTTGGAAACATTGCCTTTTTTTTCTTTGATTCGCAAACGTAATTAATTCACTCGGCTCATAATTTCCATGTAAAATGCCGTCTGAAGTTGATTTGTTAAATTCTCGTTCCTTCCTGTCAAATTAGCGTATTTTGGCATGGGAGAATTCACCGAATGTTGGACTCACCATCAGAACTTCCTGCGGTGCAAATAAGACATTTTTTGCGAAAAAAACTTTTTAATTAGAGAAAACAGCATTTTTTTGCCGTAGTAATATATGCTGCCTCCCAAGATATTTCCTTCGGATCTTATTGCCATTATTGCATTTAGAGTAAGGCCAAATAAAGTTTTCATAAGCGCCCACGCATAGCACAATCCCCCTGAGTATGCTACTGATTTTCAGGTCGGTAATGTACACTTATATGTAGCCGGGCGGATTGAAAGTGTGTCACACAAGGGTGTTTTGAAAGAATATTATTAGTAGAATGCAGTTGATGGCTGTACATCGGTTTGTAACATATATTACGTACTTGCAACTGTTTGTGTAGAATTATGTGGACTTTAATTTTCTTTAAAACTTTAAAACAAAAACGTATCAATCCTGTGCCACTCCACAATACCTCTTGTAATCTACGTTGGGCACAAGCAAATATGAAGATTGCCGTGTAATAACGCTAATGCGTTTTCCCATTTCCGGTTATAAAACATAAATATCATACCCCTCATATTATGTCAAGTAAATATATATATATTTATAAGGAAATATAACAGTTAAAGAAATATGCAATTTTTAGTAAAAATGTTTTTTTTTTCGGGCAAAGTACTTGACCAAATCTAATCTCATTTTATGGAATGTAAGTTCGTTCTTACCTAAGCATTTGCAGAGGGACATTGTACGTTTTACGGTAGTTTCGCAGAAGTAACAAAAATAATATAAACAAAATACCTTTCTTCAAGAAAGGTTTTCCTAATTTATGATCGATATCAAAGATAGGCATCAGGTTACCAACTGTTCATTACCATCTTGTCACTGTGTTGAAGCTGTTTAAATCAACACATAAGGTGACAGTGACGTCACAAGCACGGCTGTTCTACGTTGCTATAAAACGGGATGCAAACGCTTTTGTATCACAGTAACAATTTGTACAGTCATCTACTTGGTTTTAACTACTATCAACTTCAAAGACTAAAATGGTAAGTCGTACATTGATAACTCTAGTTATTTTACGGTAAGTTATAATATCGATTGGAAGTAGGAGGGTGTTGTGCTAAAACCAAGTCAAGTTTAAATTATTGTCCTTTCAGAGTTTAAATAAAAAAATCTTACAAATTTGAATTTTCATTAATAATTTTAGCGAAACTAAACACTATTTAAACAAGTAAAAAATTGGTGTACTTGATATAGTTCAGTATGTCTAACGAAATGCCTAATTCTCCAAAACAAGTTTTTAGGAGTAATTTATTTCGAAGTTCTGATTCGAGTCAATACTTTAGATATAAACATATTAATTTAAACTATTACCGTGCTAGATTATATGTCAACTCATGTTTTTATACGCCCACAGGCAGAAATCCCAGAAGAACGCATGGATGGTAAGAAGTTTTGTTTTACCGGGAATAGCATACACACAACATTTTAGATCCTTTAAGCAACCCATGTTTCAACCCACGAATTTCACTCAACATTTGTTTAAATTTACAGAAATCAAGGAAGCTTTTGAAATCTTCTGCCGAACAACCGAAATGACACTGGGATATGACCAAGTCGGTGATCTCTTCAGAGCCATTGGCCTCAATCCAACAATCGAAGACGTTGAAAATTCTCTAGGAAATCCACCCAAAGAAGGTTTTTACTTTTTATAAACATGTATTTTTGCAGTGGGGCATATAGCAGCAAATTGGATCTATTTTCATTCCTATAAATTGCAAAATATTAGTTTACCGTAGGAATTAAAAAAAAGTTAACGATCACTTCATTTACAACAGACATGACTAGTAAAGTATTGAAGATTGAAGAGTTTGTGCCAGTCTACACCAAACTGATTACCGAATTCACTGAGGGCACCTTCGATGATATTCTGGAAGGAGTGAGAGTTTTCGACAAAGAAGGAAATGGGACTGTTATGGGAGCTGAGATTAGACACGTGATCAGAACTCTCGGTAAGATGGAACAATTTATCATTTTAAGCAGTGGTTAGAGTAAAGGCTAATTGAAACAGCACAAAAAAACAAATTCAAGTCCAAAAATACTTCGATTGTCCACTATCGTAAGAACTTATTGTTAATTGTTCTTAATTGTACGTAATTACACCAAGGTGAAAAGATGACCACCCAAGAGATCAGCGCTTGTATGGATGGGCAGGAAGACATGACTGGAGCCATTAATATTGACAGTAAGCCATCCTCTTATCAAAATCATTATCACAAGTGTAAAGTTGGGAAAGGATATTATTTTTATCCTTATGTCCTAGTAAACAGCATTCTTGTAACATAGATTCGATTACCTCGTGCTCAAAGTCGAGCAACAAGAGTTCCTGGAGTTTTTATGTGTTGATACAACTGGTATAAACGCTTATGATTGAAATATATAAATTTTATAGAATAAGAAAACAAATTAAAATGATTTGCTTAAGATTACAGCCGCTTATATATTGCATAAGGTATATATCTCATTAAGCACCTGATTAACAATGATCTTTATCCATGTCACTTGAAATGCTTACGTGTGCACGAACTCCAAATAACCATTTTCTACCCTTTTTAGCATTCTGTAGATATCTATTGGAAGAAAAGAAAGCTGAGTAATCATTCCTAACAAATAAAAGTAAGTGTTTATCGTTTTGCAAGCGTACAAGTACTGGTCATTGAGGTTGATTAAAGCAAAACTAATTGAACCTATTTTTAAAATTTAAAACAACAAAAGTTTTTAAACTTTTATTTTGTTTTCAGGTTTATTTAAATCACAACGGATAGAATCGAAACTGATTAACCAAAATGAAAACCTCTTTAGAGCCTTCCCTATAAAAACTTAAAGATTGGAAGCATGTATTGCATGAATTTTAGTCCATCGCTGTTTATCCGTTTCGAAATTCCCGATTGCGTAAAATAAATAAAATTTTAATTTTCATCGTTTTGATCTTTTGCCCGATGTAATGTTTATGGTATCAGGACAGTGCAAGCAAAGCATTAGTTTGCAATGGGAAAGTTTTACTTCCAACAGAAAAACTTAATGCAGTAACATACAGTATAGCACCATTGACAACCAACGATTATGGTTATACCAATGAATTTAGAAGATAGAGCAGAGCATCATATAGATGTGATGCGTTAGGTAGTTGAAAACATATATCTTTACCCACTTTTGCAATTGGGAACACACATGGTCGTTATAGCGTTTGCAATTAACAGATGATTTTGTGTCCAACGGAGTATCTGCAATGTTTTAAATATGAGATTTCGGGACAGTTTCTATTCTAACCATTAAACAATATGTCAATGATCCAATCTTATATTTTCAACATGGATTGTCACTGATCTACGATTCTAGAAAAAATATGTTGACCGTCTTAAAACGCTTTAGGAAGCGTTCAACTAATTATTCTCCCTATCTCTCCAATGCAAAGTGGCCTCACAGAAAGGCTGGGACTCAAAATCCTGCCATACGAAGTCTTAGATTTTTTCACTATTAAAAAATCATTCAATATGGACGTGATTGTGTACGCAGAGCATTTTAACTCATCTGCATAGGACAACGCGCAGTTTCACTAAATTATCTGGCGACTGTTAAAGCAAAGTAGCAGTTTGAGGTTACTAGAAAACAATTATAGGTTTTAGAACACGTACAGCATAATAATTACACTAACAAAGACAAGCCTTACAAACTACTTTGTACGCAGTCTACTTTTTTAAATACAAAAAAACACGCTACTGTCGAGTAATTTAATAACATCTGGGGTTGTTACAGGCGATATAAATTTAAAATGTTAAACTGATAGGCGAAAGGGACATGTGTCATTAAAGCTTATTATCGATTCCATTTGTTAAAAACCAAAACGGTATAGCGCTTGAACGACCGCTTCAATTTAGATCAGATTTGCTGGAATGTTAGTCAAATCGGGTTAAATCTTTAATAATTGTTAGATAACATAATCTAGATACGTAAAAAATCAACATTTTTGTGATTAATTCTAGGGGATTTCCCGTGACAGTGATTAACTAAATCATACTTTTTTTATAAATTTACATTTTTACCAATTTTGATCAGATTTGGAAGAGTCTTAAAGATTTGGACATTATTGTACCAAATAGAAAAAAAATCAAATTTACCTAGGAATATAACATAATATTAAAATTCTCTCTATATCATGATTATGAAATATGTAAAAACAAAAATTTATGTACTAAACCCATGGAATTCCCCGAAGCCGTGAAAAAAACAAATCGCGGTATTTTGGCAATTTAGTTACTTTTCAATATATTAGCGCTTGACAAAATGGTTTAGAATTTAAAACATAGGTGGTGGAATGTTAGCAAATCTGACACAAACATTCATTTTTACTTGCATATCGAAAACTATTAAACCCATTCGTTTATGCTTGCAAAAACAAAACTATGGCAGTCGGTTAAAACTTTTTGGAATTTTAAATAACATGGACCTGACTTGCACATATCTTACAATACCATATATTGTGTAATGAACGTGAATTTCGGGCCACGCTGGCAACACGCATGTCCGGTCACCGGGTCACCGGGTTTGCCTCGACTTTTAATTAAAAAAAAACAAGGGGTGGTCCCACTATCGCAAAAAATGTTTAAGCCCATTTGGTTTTCCCATTTACGGGGATAATTATGAGTATCCTATCCTATTCATGTTTATCACCGTGAATAGCAAACACAAGGAACGTTAACACACGGGAAATCGTTAGGTTACCGGAATTAGTGTGTGTTTGTATGATTGAGACGTTCCCTTAAATTTGGTAGAACCATAAAATGTTGCAGAGTTTAAAGCCGCCTTTTATATTCTGTCGTATTCGTCAAAAAAGGTACTGAGAATCCATTGAATTTGTAGGTTAAACTAAAACAAAAGAATGGCTTTAATTATACACAGCACAATACTTTAGTAAACCAACGATGATCCAAGCACTCGCAAAATTGTATATGATAACCCTTCTTGCGCATTCTTCTTCACCCGTATATGCATAATTGAACTACCCTATAAAATGTGCCGTTGAGAACTCTAGTAAAATAATACTGGTCGCGATGTATTCTGGCGTTAAGTCCCACCCATGCTACATCAACTATCGGGTTTTCACCTTCGGGAATAAAAATCAACAATATATTCAATTATTTAGTAATAGGCCGCAAAGTTGATGACGGTGTTTAGTTCTAAGTTTGTTCTGTTTTAATAAAACACATCTGGTTTTACTTAATTTTGGTAGTTTGGCCATGAATCTTTACTTATATTGAATTAAAAACTCTCATATTGAATTAAGAATTAATTGAAGAGAAAACAGGTTTGGATTAGTTCTTTCTGTCGGGTTATTGCGTTGTAGCCCACACTATAGTCTTGAATGGTACAAAATGCCCCTTTGTTCACGACTTGAAAAAGACGAACGCAGCATGAATTTTAAGTTTAACCGGTAAAAAAATCTTCCAACACAATTTACTGAGCCCTACAAAACTCTTAGACAAGATCACACACTTAATAACCATGCATGGACACAAAAATGTATATTGGTACAAGTATTTACATAATACGACTAAAATATTACTATACCCATAGAGTTACAAAAAAATGTAAATATATTTATTGGTTCTATTACTATCTAAGAATGATTTTTTTATCGCGGGGATATCCCTTTATAATCATGGAATGAATTGTTCGGAGAAAAATATGACTGCTTCATTAAATCGCGCGGATCGTTTGTGTGCACGCAACAAATACCGTAGCGTGCAGCATTCAGACATCCAAGATGCAAAATCTAAGTGTATGCAATTCAAATTCAAATTCTGTTTTTCGTTAGTTATAATAAAACTTTCTGTTGTATTTTTCTCTCGTACTTTCGGCTAAAGTGGTATGCTGTGTACCCCATACGAACTAGAGAGAGAACAATAAGATTAGAGGGGGTGTCCTTACCGCTC